>CM017321.1:54204736-54357168 GCA_006937295.1 Carpinus fangiana
TTTTAAAAAAAAAAATCCAAAAAAAAAAAAAAAAAAGAGGAAAGGCTCAGATCGCTGGTGACTTGAGGCGCTAGAAAAATCTCAAGTTTTGGCCTGGGGGTGGTTCGGCCGCCCCTTGGGCCAAACCCACTGCTGCCGCCGAAGACCCGCAACACCGTCGTTTGAAGCAAGCCAAATTCGCCGTATCGCGAGTCTCCAACCAGTTGCAGCACCGCCGGATCTCCAAACCCGCTGCCTTCGCTGACCTCTGGACCTGCGATCTCTGGACTGCCGCACTGTCGGAACCTCCAAAAGCCTCAGATCACCAAACCTCCAGCGCCTCAAATCACCAGACCTCCAAAGACATAGATCGTCTAGTGCCTCAGATCGCCGGTGACCAAGGGGCCAAACCGCCCCTTGGGCCAAGCCAAACGGGGTGGCTGGCCACCCCAGCATATTTTTCCCTTTTTTTTTGTTTTTTTGTTTTTGGATTTTTTTTAAATAAAATATGTTATGGGGGCATTTTGGAAAAAAAAAATGTCAAAATGTTCGAATTGCCACAATTTGAAAGTTTGGGGGGTTAAGTGTTACATTTGAAACTTTTGAGGTAAAAGTGAAAATGGGTGGATAGTTCAGAGGGTAAAGTGTGGTTTCCCCTTAGTTTTAAGATTAATTATTATGTGAGAAGAGAACATATTACTCATAGAATCCTGAGCAATTACTTAGTAGAATGAAAATTCTTTCTTTCTTATGGAGCACTCACATTGGGCTAGCTTTAGCAAAAAATACTAAAAAAAAGCTCCATATGACTAGTCACTGAGCACTATATATATATACACACACAATGTATAAGTTATTAAAAAAAAAAAAAAAAAACAATTTGATTCTCTCTTTCTCTTTAGGGATAGTGAAAATAGGTAAATAAATATATTTTTAAAGAAAATAGTGAAGATGAATAGTTAAAAGATTGAGATTAATGTATAAATTTTGTAAAAGTAAGTAGTTAAAATAGGAAAAGGTTTTTTTTTTTTTAACTATATATTTTACTGAGCGTCCATTCGTCGGATGCAAGCCTATCTTTCTAAAGCATAAAGCAGTAATGGAAGTTGGTATATATCCTTTTGGGTTTGAGCTCTCCTATTTACTTGAGCCCACAGAAAAAATATTTTAATTTTACGTACGCTGTGGTCTTCATATCTTAATTCTTGTTTTCTCAAGAAATATTCGCACTTGGTATTTTTCTTCAAAAATCGAGGGGTGGGTGGCCGAATAGGGTGCATAGACACTTAAGAATGTTGAGTATGTAGCATTTTTCTTTAATTTATGACTTAAAATGAAACTTGGACAAAAATTCCCCTAGGAGGCCAGGGCAGCCGGGTAGGGTATTTTTTAAAAATGAAAATTATTTAAAAATCTTGTCACATGCAAATTAACTTGTTATAGTAGGGTTGAGTTGAAATAGGGCGATCGGATGCAATTTCATACAACATTCGGTTAGGGTTTTAAAATTTCTAGGATTTCTAATATAAAACTTTCTCTAATAAAATATTAATAAGAATAATAAATAACACATTAATGGGTTTGATCCATGTAGACTGGCTAGCTAGCTAGGTTAACCTATTTAGATACCAACCTTTTGAGGTTAACATAGTGAATATATAAAGGGTGTTTGGCAAACCCCCTCACATTTCCCTACAAATTTTTACACGGTACTGTTCATGAATTAAAAATAAATAAAAAAATAAATTATTAATATAAAAAAATGAAAAAGTGGTATTGGAAAGTGAAAAAATTTGTTTTATAGTAATTTTTTTTATTTGAATAGTAAATGATGTGATATAAAAAGTGAATGATTTGATATTTTTTTAAAATATATATATAATGAATAGTACGGTGAAATGTGAGGGGATGGGAGGGGGTTTAACAAACAAGGCCCTAATATTGTGTTTCCCAATTAGAGAAGTTATCTTTAGGTTATAAACTATGCCTTTTTTATTACCTACCTCACATTTTGTTTAAGGATTCCTCCTAAATGTAGGTCATTTATGGATGCAAAAAGGATTCGTGATTACAAAAACAATAGGTCTAATGCTTGAATATATATAGAAATATTCAATATTCGTAATACTTGAGCAAAATACACTTTTTCTTCTTGCATGCTAAAAAATAAAAATAAAAATAGAAGCCCGACAAGTAACATAAACATATGTAACACAACAGAAGGAGTAGCTATAGAGTAAATGATGGCCATGGCCCATGGCATGCAATTTGAATAACATTATATATATAGTAGTTCGCCAATATTAATATTATTCAAGAGTTGAATATAAACGTACAAAGCAAACCGCACCCTTTTATTACCAAGCATATATAGGCAATGGACTATCGATCTTCAGCTACACTCCACTCGAAGTGGAACACACCCGTGAAGAATCAGAATCCATATATTGTCCCCCTTGCAACCACTTTTATTGTCTTGCATTACATATATGCTATATAGCCTAACTTGAAAAACCAAAGTAGAAAGGAAATACCTAATTGTGACCGCCATTATTAACGCGATCCTTGACCTGGAACTCGCCGGAGGGCTTCCTGGAGAGAGCGAGGTGCACCCCTGGGTCATGGTGAGTGCACGAACAGTGGTAGAGGAGGGAGTTGTTGATGCTCTGTACATTGCTGTTCATGAAGGCATTCATGGGCAGTGAAGTTGTTGCTTTCCCTTTTTGACTCTTGTCCTTCTTTGGTTTCCCCTCCTTGTCGCTACTGGTATTAGAGCTTTCAGAGTCACTTCCACGGCTTTGAGTTTTAGTAGTGTTGCCCATGCCCTTCTTATTGTGATGATCCCCAACGCCATGTTTCTGTGGGGAATGGATTAGTTCCATGATAGCACCTTTGTTTTCGCCGGCAATTGTTATAACCCTCATACCCATCTCCTCAGAATCCGAAACCTTTTTGCGGTGATGACTGCCTTTCTCCTTGCTTTCAACATCTTGCTCTACTCCATTACGGATAATGCTAGGCTTGTTATAATTAGTCTGATCGCCGCCATTACCACCGAGCCACGGCTTAGGCTTTTCAATTGTCTTTTGAAACAGCACGGTCTTCTGCTCAGGCTCCGTCTCGGTCGACTTCATTTGGGAAGGCGGTAGGATTAGAGGAGAGGGTGGCGGAGCTGTAGGCTTCGGCTTAGATGACTGAGGTGGGGTTTCAGCAGCCGGCGGCACAATGGTTTTGGGTGGCGGTATAGGGCTGGGCACACGAGCGGCGGATGGCGCTGCTGCTCTAGGGGTTGGAGATGAAGTAGCTGCGACAGTGGTGGTGGGTCTCGGTGGTGCTGGCACCACCGAAGAGGAAGTAGCTGCGACAGTAGTGGTGGTTTTAGGCGGTGACGGCACTGAAGATGTGGATGTGACCGGAGGGGCTGTAAAAGGAGCGGAAGCTCTCGGAGATTGAAATGATGGAACAGAGGCGGCAGTGGCAGGCGGAGCAGCTGTGGGTGGTGGTGTGGGCTCTTGACCTTGAATTGGCAGAGAAGGCACCGATGGCCTAAAGGTAGGCCGAGCTACAGCTGGGCGTGGCTCTGGGACTTGGGGTGGAGCTGGAGCCTCAACCGTGGCTGGGGCGGCGGGTGGGCGGGATATGGAGGCTAAACGGAACCATGGACGGGTGGGTTGGCTTGCCATCACGATGATGATTGATACCAAAAGTGGCTCAAAGAGAAAGTAGATTTTCTCTCCTGGAAGAAGTAGACAAGAAACCTTGGAATGGGCACGATATTAGATGGCTGATGTGTGTTGTTATTTATAGACTTAACTTAATAGTTTTACACCCACGATAATTCCAGCTCATTCGATCCAATTAAAAAATAAATAAATAAATAAAGGATTCCAGCTTCTGAAGAAATAAAATGAAGAATGCAAAACACGCCCGGGAGGGACAGAAAGAAAGACGGTGAGGAAGAAAACGTAGGGGAAGCTAGGCATCGGATTCTGCACCACAGTAGAGAAAAGTTCACCAAGGAAGCTTGGTATCCGTTGGAGTCACTTAGAAGACCTCGCTTTTTCACCCCCCCCCCCCCATGATCATATCATCACTTTGCTTAATTCCCATTCCCTATTCATTGAATTTATGCATGTTAATTAAGCCCAAACCAATGGTGCCACTTTTAGTAAAATTAAGCTCCATTGTCTTCCTTGCTTGTATTTCTATATCTTCTTACTTCATAGCTAGGGAGACTGTTAATTAACCATCGTCTTTCATTTACTAACAAAAAGTTTGAGTTTACCATACTTAAGATCGACCTCTATTCTGAATATAAAATGACAAAAAGATAGATATATATAATTGGTACCCTCAACTAACATCCATTGTTTATTCTGCCCCATAAACCGACAACTGTGACAATACATTAAATTATCATTTTGTTGTAATTAAACCTTCTTTTTTTCTTTTTTTTTTGTCATTCATCCAAAACTACCCCATGTTTTCTTTTCAAAAAATAAAATTTTAATTAAAAGAACTAAAATCAAAAATCAAAATTTCATGCAAATTCTTTCTATACTAATCGAACCTTACTCTATGTATTTTAGTGCATATTTAATCAAAAATATATATATAAAGTCATCTAATTATTTAAAAAAAAAAAGAAGAAAAAATCAAGGTATTTTTGAAAGAAAGACAGGAAAAGCAACTTAATTGCAATAAAATTATAATTTGGCATACATACTCAAATGTTACACTTATCGATTTGTGATAATGTTTTCATAATTACTAATCATTTAATTAATATTCTACCAATACTGAATACTGATGATGAGTTGTATGCATAAAAGGAGTGTGAAGAAACAAAATTCTTTCGAGGAATCTTAAACGAATGTTGACTTAATGAAACATCATGTATTATTTAATTATGTAATTTTTGCGGTCCAGATAGCCTCCCCTCCAGCAAGATGAATGCATATTATATATATGTTGTGCAAAAGGCGGCTGTGTCTCCCTCAGTGGCTCAATGACATTCACGGCTGCCGCTTTCCAGCTCAGGGTGAGCAGGGCGGCATATTCAGCTCTGTGCATGTAGCTGCTCTCTCTCTCTCTCTCGCAAGATTCTCTAACGCCGGCCGGAGATCAATATTGGAAGTGCATGCATTTATTAATTAACTAAGATTGTTGCGAGCCGTCACTGCACGCATTAATGTCTAATACGTCGTCATACTGACTTTGCGTGCTGATCGAGAGAGACAGATTCTGATGCTGTCTCTTCTACTTTCTCTTTTACCTTTTCATGGTTGCCTTAAGAGATGCTTCAACTTCCCTTCCTTTATTGTAAGGAGACTAGAGCATGCTGTCGAGTATTGGTGGAGTTTCCAATTTCCCAGTGGTAACTGGATGAAACCCAAATGTGTACTCTCCTTGTTCCAACGGAGAAGAAACGAACCTAAGAGGTGGACCTCATGATCAGAATATCTTTCTTTTTCAATTTTCTATCACTTTACAAAAGGGTCCGGCCGGTTTTTATATTGATTAAAACAATGGACGAACAACATTTTCTATTAATACTGCTTACACCCTAACGTGAAAGTTGTCACGTCAACTTTTTATTATGATATTTTGTAATATCGTATTCTCGATCTTTATGTTATTATTATGTTAAGGAGTAAGCAGCGAGAAAGTTTATGTAGCATTTCTCTTAATACACACATGCATGTCTCAAGATTCAAGAATACTAATTATTATTAACAACCTTTGAAATCCTACGATGAGTCCTCAAGCATTAAATTGATCACTATCTTTACATCAAACGGCCACAACTATCTCGAAATCTTCTTCACTCAAATTCGGCATCTAAAGGTAGTCAACTATAAAAAAAGATATAAGCGTAAGTCCATGGCTTAGTAAGTAATAATATGTTAGAGTATAATTGAATTACCCTAAAGTTAAGTATCTGATAGAGGATTGTATTATCTTCAATGAAGATTATATTAGTTTAATTAACTTTAGGAATTGATGATTTGTAGAGATTGAATCACCTTAAATTAACGATTAATTGTACAAGTTCCTCTTATGTTCTTCCAAAAATTGTGTTGCTCTTAAAATTGTAATTTGATCAAAATCCAATAATGATCTATCACAAGCCTAATGATGATTTTAAAATTCACATCATTTTTTAAGGAACGCATCATTATATTTCCATGTATAATTAAGCTCTATAAATAGAGCATTTTGTATTGAAAACTCATCAAGAAATAAAAGAAAAATGTAGTCATTTGAGTTTTATCGTATGAACGTATGTTATAAACTAACCAACTACAATTACTTGTCGCTATCTTATTTTAGGTCTCCTATTTGTTTCTTTTTCCATTTAACTATTATTTTCTTCACGGCAACGGCCACAGCGACAATGATTCAGTTGGTCGGAAATTCAATCCAACCTCTACAAGTAAGTGGATTCCGATTTCTGATACATCTGCGTCCTTTGCTTCTTTTTGGATGAGTAAAAGTAAAGCTCAGATGCGCATGATTTCATCTGATGATTAAACGATGGTGATGGATCCTACCAATCACAGCACGCATAACTCATCACCGCGCATGATTTCATCAGTCTCTTTTTCCTTCTTTCCTTTTTGTTTGTTTTTGAAATTGCTTTTGAAAAATAGAACTTTTAAGTCAAAAAGAGTTTTTGGACAAGAACTTCATTTTTAAGCTTTTGCCATAAACTCTTTTAATTTTTTTTTATTAAACGAATACTTTTTTCTTTAAACGGACTTCTTAATGTGAAAAACATTTTTAAACCCCACAAACACACCCAAACTGGCTCTAAATTTGGCAACGTTTGTTGCTCTGCTGTTGGAGGCTAAAAAAAACGAAAGAAAAAAGGGATGGAAGAACAAAATGCGAAAAAGATGCCAAGTTAGTTGTCCATATTATTTTGGTTCTTTGTTGGCCCCGTTACTTGGTCTATTATTAGTCATGTTGTTGACCCAGACCATCTTTTAGCTTTCGTGGTATTGTTTAAAGACCCAAACATGAAACATGGCCATTGCGGTATTATTTAAAGATCTAGGATCATGTAAGGCCCATAATTGGATTCCTTTCGAACTTTTTTGGCCTTTTTTTTTTTTTTTTTGGTACTATACTATCACCAGTCATCACAAAATATAAAAGTACCATAGCACTACANGGGGGTACTATTCCCGGCCCAAAGCTTCGGTTTGTAATGTTAGGTTTTCAAGGTCTATGTATAGAGTTTCCATGGAAGCCTAGAAGAGTTGAAGGGAGGAAAGGGATGGAGAATAAGGGGGAAAGAGGTTGACTTGGGTAGGGGGAGAAGAGGGAGCAGAGTTTAGAAAAGGTGGATTTAATGCTTTAATTTCTAAAACCTATCTATTCTAAAGCAATTCAAAAAAAGAAAGTATGCACTCTATTTTGGGAAACAAATTCTGTTGCATATATGAGACAGAACATGCAAGACTGTAACATTTCAGGCCTTCCAAGTCATGCAGATGATGAAAATACACAACAGATTAATTGGGGAAGTGATGATTTACAGTGAATGTTGCCATGTTGGGAGGAATAATTTGATTCAAGTAGCAGCCAACCATTCTATATATAGTCAAACACTAAATGTCTTTTATGGCTAGAAGACCAATGCCATGTTCTTCATGGAATGAACATAACCACATCCTTCAAAGTAATTCAAAAGCTTTGAAGTTGTAGATGACACGAGTAAAAAAAAAAAAAAGAGAGAGAGAATACAAGAGAGCTCAGACTTGGATGGTCTGTGAGTTCAAGGCCAGTTAGTGAATTCAAAAACTTTGAAAACTATATCGATTCCAGTGGGGATCTGGGTGACAAAGAGTAGAACATTCACCGCATTCAATGCAATGTGAAGATTTCTAGCCGTCTCACTCCCTTTCTGCATTGGAGGTACAAGAGCCGCAGCGGCTGCCCATAGAACTGTAATGGCTGTTCATATATATCATACCACCAAAATCAGTCAGGATATCCACAAGATGCAGAACAGCAACCTCTCTTCTCAATTCTAAACTTTAAAGCTAATGATTTACCTGCTCCTGCAAACAAATGGGGCCCCGGAAAGAGCTTTCCTGTCCTGAACCACGTGTTCACTCCTCCGAAAATGGACTCAAACACTCCGAATCCTAACAGTAGAGCCCCTGCGTTGAAGTGTCTGTCCTTGTAAGACCCTTTCAGCAACTCCTTCCTCTCCTGAATTAGACAAACCAATTAATGGCTAAGACCTCCTTACAGCTCACATTATACTTCTCTTTTCCAATACATAAACTATGTAACATAAGCACTAATTTCTGAGTCACAACAATAAGCTGGAAAACTCATACTCCTGCAAGAATTGCATTATTGTAAAAGCAAAATGGCCACCCAACACTGGGGATTTAGACTTGAAACCCAAATATAAAATCAAATAATTTGTCCTAATCTTGTCTCCTTAATTTGGGATAAATGGCAAATTAACATTGTTACAAGCGCACATACCTCGGTGAGTTGCTGAATTTTGAGGTTAACCGGAGACGGCGCCGTTTCCACTGGTGTCCCATCTGGAGTAACCGGGGTAGGTTTCACCTGCTTCTTGAGCTCGTTGATCTCATTTTGCGTCGTCCGGACTCGCCGCCATTGCCAACCCAAATACCCAGCCCACAAGGTGTAGAAAAACAAACTACCCATCACGATGGGGTGAATGAGCGCAAATGTCCTTCCCTCCAATATTCCAAACTCCCCACCGACAGCAAGCGCTTCCTGTTTAATCACATTGAACCCAAAAAAGTTAGAAATTCCAAGTCCAAAAGCGAATAAGCTAGAACTAGAGAAGCTGAACTTGCATTTGGGTCTAGAAAGAATGGAATTGCGAGTGCTGTGAGTGGAAGAGAAGCTGATTTGAGAGCATGGATGGAATGTGGAAGGAGTATTTGTGGGTCGGTTGTTGAGTCAACGGATACATTCAATTTTGTTGGGTTGGAGGGAATTTTAAGTTTTGAGTAGCACAGGAGCGGTTTTCCAGAGAGAATAGGGGGTTTGAGAAGGCCGAGTGTGGCAGCCATGCCGATTCTTACGAGTTGTGTGCGCACTGAGCAGAAGGATCGAGAGGGCCAACAGCGCTGAAGACAAGATAAGCAGAGACGGGTTCACATTCGATTTGGTTTGCTCTCTGCTGTACCGGGCCCCACTCCCTGTTTTTCTCATGAAACCCGAGAGTCCAAGACCTTGGAACTCCAGTCCACATCCACAAGGCGGCCTATACCGAGGTGAGAGGTTTTAGTTTTTTGTAAACAAACAAACAAACAAAAACAAAAACAAAAATTAATAATTTAATAAGCTTTTTGAAATGTAAAATAATCAAATTTGTATTTTTCATGTTTTTTTAATATATTATTTTTAATAGATAATATGACTAATTAATTTTATTTTTCTTGTGTCCTCAAAAGATAGCTTAATTAACTGAAATCACGCTTTATTATTAAGCGAAAGTCACTAATTCAAATCTCCCTCCCATCTCTTATGCGAACATGTCAAAAATATATATATATATTAATACCAACTAAAATCAATGGCATCTTAATACTAAATATAAAATGTTTAGAATCTTTTAAGATTTTCGACATGCTACAACACAGCCAACTTCTCTCCTAGTGTCATTTTAAAAAAAAAAAAAATTGAATTTCAAACCAAATAAATCGTTTCTTTTTTTTTTCCCAAATTTTTAGGAAAAGATGATTGATTTGGCTTAAATTTTTATTTTTTTTTTAAATGGCACGTAGGAGAGAAGTTGCGCATAAGTTGGGTTTGTGTTGTGACCTTAATATTTTTCTTTTGAATTTCTACCACTTTTGCAATATCTTTTCAAAATTTAAAAACTCTCAATTTAGTATATTGAATTTCTAATTTTTTACAATGTCACATACTTCTTAGATTTTTCTATTAAATCTTGTCAAAAAATTTAAAATATATATATTTTTTTTTTTATAAAAAAAATTTAGGCTTGTGCATTTTCATCGGTCTTCTACAAACTAGTAGACCTTCGGCGGAGGCCTAATTTACCCTCCTATTGAGACGCCAGGACGTGGGCTTTAACACTTAACAGTGGCAAGCAACTTGTAAGTTGTAATGTGGGCTTGCAAGCCCAGATTTGCATCACTCAAATTCATGGGTATTGCCAGTTTTATAGCTCATAGGCATATTATAGTTGCGTTGTCCCATTGGAATTAGGATTTTCTCTAATTCAAATAAAATAGAAAATATTTAATTAGTTATATCGGATGATAAAGATACTTTTCCAACGGTTTAAATAAACTTGATAGGATCTGTTTCATTAACGGCTCAACAATTTTGGTTCAAATCAATAGTAGCATTTTTTTTTTTTGACATGTCCGCACAAAAGGAAAAGGATATTCAAATTAGTGATTTTCGTTTCATTAGGTGTAGTCCCAGCCAATTGAGCTACCTCTTAGAAACATAATAGAGCATAATTTGTCCTCAAGAGGTAGTTTAATCGGTTAGGATCACATTTGATGAGGCAGAGATCACTAATTCAAATCATCTCCATCTCTTGTGTGAACATGTAAAAAAAAAAATAGAGCATAATTTATTATTAGTTGATGGACTTAGGGCCCGTTTGGGAGTACGATTTTAAAAATTGTGTTTTCAAAAATTTCGTTTTTAAAATCACTACTTTTTAAAATTGCACAGGCGTTTGGTAAAACATGCTAAAAAGTACTTTTTTTATTAATTGAGTATTTTGATAACATTAGCACATAATTGCGGTTTCTTGGCCAAATTACTAATAAAGACATTTATTTATAACAGTAAAATAACTAACATTGTCTATATGCCTCCATTTTTAACACCTATGGAAAAAATAGTATGAATTATAAAAACATTGAGTTATAATTTATCCTTCACTAGTATTTCATATATGGACATGTGAGTTGTTACAAACATTGAAATGAAACAGCACTAAAAAAAAAAATTAAAAAGTCATTAATTATTACAAATTGTTACTATACACATCACTGTGCATTATGCACAGCGATCCGATGCACAGTGACGAAACACTGTGCAGTGCACAATAAATTTTTTTAAAAAAAAAATCACAAATTATCATTGTGCATTACCCATTAAAAAAATATATTAAAAAAAATCACAAATTGTTACAGTGGACTACCAATTTAAAAATAAAATTAAAAAATTCATCATAAATTGTTATTGTACACTGCCCAAAAAAAAAAAAAAACCCTAAAATTTTTTATGGTTTGTTTTTTCTCAAAAAAAAGAAAAAATAAATTGCCAACACTGTACTTGTACAATAATCTAAATAAAATTTTGAGAAAAAAATCACAAACGCTTATTACTCTATAAAAATCGGTTGAAGAACATAAACACATATATAAAAAGGCACAATAATCATACAAACCACAAAAAACAACACCAAACATCAAACACAAAAGAGTTATATGGAAAGAAAGAAAATAGTAAGGTCAGATTTTTACCTGGTAGAGGAGTGGAGAGAGGATGAACAACAATGGAGAAAGGAAGAAGAGACACAGAGAGAAAGAGATAAGAAGGGTTTATATATTTTAAGTGGGTATTCTTGGTTTTTTTTTCATTCCTGCACAAAATAGGTAACTATTGAGTCAAATATATTTTTAATAAACATCGTGATTTTGTTTTAAATTCGCACTTTTTTGAATAAGCATCCTCTAAACTGTTTATAGAAATCGCAAATTTTTTTACGATTTTAAAATTTGTGATTTTCAAATCACAATTTCTAACACTCTAAAATTACGATTTGGTTTAAAATCACATATTACTTTAAAAAAAAATGCACTCCCAAACGCACAATGTGAATTACTGTTAAGCCAGATCCGATAGTTAGAAAGTCCTGAGCAAATATAAAGTTGATGGAGACGCGTGCAAATTCTTGGCTACTAGTACTGACTTCCATTGAGATTAATGGCTATTCCAAGAACCAAGAGCTACCAAAAGTCGTAGGATGCGTTATTAAATTCAACCATTTCCTCTCTTTAATTAGTATATTACTTTTTAAATATTCTATTTTCAATTGTCAAATGCATTTTATAGGAAAGGGTATTTTTGTTAACTTAAAATGTAAAAATACTCTTTATATATAATTAATGGACGAATTTTTTTTAATTTTTGCTTTTTAATGGGATAAAAATATCATTGTATTATAACTAACTAGATATTATCTAATTAATTTAAAATTGAGAAGATCCTAATTCGTTTTCTAGCATGATCTATGTATATTTAAATGATGTCTATATTTGTCAACGCGTAACCAACCCTTTCTTTTTTCTTTTTTCTTTTTTCTTTTTACAAAAATAAAAAATTAGTTTTATATATTTATATTTTATATTAAGAGTAACATGTGTTATCATCCAAAATGAATCATTTTAAGCTAACCACATGGATTAATTTTGTATTTATTCCTAAAAGTATGGCCAAAGAGAAATGTTAAAAAGCGAAAGTATTTTCAATTTAGGAAAATGCTAGGGGTTCTCTCCTTAGTGTTCTCTTAGCGTTCTCTCAGTCTTACGTAAAACATGATTTAAGAAAAAAATAAAATTGTAGTGGCTTCCACCACCGGTTTTTTAGGCATTAACACCAAATTTGAGGCATTAGCACTAAATTTAGGATGATCAAATCTATTTCGGGTGATATCATCCCTAAAGGGTTAAGTTAGTTAACCTTCCACCCTTAGGTTTTAATTTTAAATTCAAAAACAAGTTTTAAAGCATTATAACTTAAATATTAAATCATAAAAATTAATCTGTTGGCAAAAAAATGTACTACAATTTTATTTTTTCTTAAATCATGTTCTACATAAGACTAGAAGAACGTCAAGAAAACACTATCTAGAAAACCCCTAACAAACCCCTTTAATTTAGGTGCTAAATTCTTTTTTGCCCCTGTGATTTAACATGTATCACATATGATACATCAATAATGGTTAAAAATGATATGGTATCTCCATCTAAATAATGTCCAAAAATTGAAAGAAATCCACTCAGCACCCCTAAAAAATTGACATATGTCCATATATCTAATTAAAAATAATAATTTTTTAAAATAAGATGTTTAAAAAAATTAAAAAACAAATTAAAATTGAAAAAAAAATGGAAAAAGGTGGCAAGGGGTGGTCGGCCACCCTTGACTCGTTTTGCTGATAAAAATGAAAACCGAAAGAACAAAAAGTAAAATTGTTAAAAAAACTTGAGCAAAAAAGTATTTAACTCTTAATTTAGAATGTTTAAAGCTTTACCATACATGCAAAGAGATTTTTTTTTCTTTTTTCTTTTTTCTTTTTTAAGGGGAGAAACAAAAACAATGTTAGGCTACGAAGTAGGGGTCGGTTTTGCTTTATAAGGAAGTGAGAGATAAGTTAGAAAAACGTAGTTTTTTCAGCTTCTAGAGATCATGCATCTTGGACCCTTTTCAACTGGCACCAAAGTTGATACATGGGGGATCTGATCACCTATCACAATATGCAAGCAATCTGGGTAAAAGAGTTTTGAATTATGGCCCTTTAATCCAATTTGTCACTACTCAAAAAAGAAAAAAAGTCCGTATGTCACATTATCACCAATAAAAGATAGACACGTATTTCCTATTAACCCATCAATCCAGCACGTTATGTTGAATTGAACATAATATTTTCCATCATATCTCTTGCATTTTTTTTTAGCAAAAGTCAAATCAAGCATGGCAATTTGCCGTAACTCGGCATACAAGGATACAAGGCATGTATTAAATTTTTATTGCTAATAATATGGTACATTAATGATTTTTGTCGGAATTTCAATTGAAAGTTCGGTGTAAAGAGTCATTTGTCATGCCAGATACCATAGGGATTGATTTGTTACATTTTTTTAAAGCCAAAATAACTATTTATCGAAGGGTAAAATCTTATGGATTGATTTAATAATCATCCCTAACCGGATATGTGAAATACATTACTACTAAAATAGCCTTATAATATGCAAGCATAATTTTATTTTATTTTTTTTTCTAGTTGACTATATGTATTCTTGTATATATAAAGAAATAAAAAGCATGTTTTTTAATAACAACTTGAAAGTTATCATTAATTAATAATTCAACTTTACTTTTCAAGTTCAATTCGACCCTTTGGATAAAACCTGGCTTCTTCCCTGTATACAACATTGTCTTCATTAAAAATGTCCTTATTAAATAACATCCTGTAGGCTTTCTGCGTGTATATATATATATATATAAACATTTTACCTGACTCATAAAAATAGCGACAGACATGATAAAGAGATAAAAGCAACTAATGATCGTGTCGCTCAATTGTCTCTTAAGGCCAAGTTCTACTCCCAATAATTAATTTTGGCTTATTACCATTTTGAAGTAAATATCTTCGTTTGTTAATATGCTTTTTAAAAATCACTGATTTAACTTTTTAATTTTTAGGGTGTACTTTTTATTATAAGAGGTCTATTTGATTTGATTAAAAATAAAAATAGTATCTCCATCTAAATACTGTCTAAATTTTGACGAAACGTCACGTTAGTACCAATTATCAATTTACACGCATCTATATAATTAATTAAAAAATAATTTTATTTAATTAAAAACATTAAAAATGTATATTTAATTATATATTTATTAAAAAAAAAAGGTGACCATTTGGGGTGGCTTGAGCCATTTGAGCCACCCCTTTGGCCATAGGGGGTGGCCACCCCAAGGAGCCAAAAGGGTGTCCCAAATTATCCCAGTAAATGTGGGATAATATAATATATTAAGTCGCTCTCATTAAAAAAAAAAAAAAGAAAAGAAATTGCAAAGAGGAAAGATATAGGAGGTAGATGGCGTCGGTCCAAGTGTGGGAAGAATACCACTCACTTGTTCAACTTTGAAACTTGATTCGTGACTCATCACTAATCACTAATTAACATTTGACCGATGCCATTGCCGGGTGGTGTACGCGCTTAAAATATCGAACAAATATTGACCGTCAACACTAGGCAGTGTCTGCAAGCAAGCTATAGCTATACCATCGCTCGTCCGTCCACGCCGAGAGATATTTTCTGTATTTTCAGTTACTTGTTGGCTGTCACCAAATCTCTAGAGATTAGAAAGAAAAAGAAAGGGATATTCGGATAATGCGGCTGAAACCCGGTTCCATTTCAAATTTCTTCTCCAGACTCTTCTTATCATATATATATATATATGATCTTACCTTCAACTTGGCCGGGGAGCACAATTTTTTTTTTTTTAATAATCTTTTTAGCCATCCTGTCTTTAGCTTTTGTTTGTGGGTTTTAAAAATAAAATTATAAACAAATAAAACAAAATATAAAACCCTACTAAAAATATATAAATAATTTAGCCCAAAATAGCTCCATCTTGCTCTTATTCTTTAATAATTTTTACAATACAGTTGTTTTATATTTAAAAAAAAAATTGTGGTAGGGTAATTTATATTTATAGGAAAATTGTGGTAGGTTAAGATAATACAACAATGACAGTGAAGAATATCAAAAAATATAGGAAATGATATGTAATCGGTTGAACCGCCCCCCCACCCAAAAAAAAAAACTAAAGTCGCTGGAGGTGGCATCTAGAGTTGGTGGCAGTCATGATTAAAGTGGAAAATTTGTTGCTTAGTGGTCAAAATTGTTAAATCACCTAAACGACTTGTCATTTTCAACAAAACATGATTAAGGCATCTAAACGACTTATCGTTCATAACAGAGAAAAAAAAAAATGAAGCTTGCCATTTGGAAACAGAGAAGGTTGAAGCAGCCATTAGCCAACATCGTGGTAGAGAGCGTGGAGGCGTGTGAGACACATGACATGGTCAGCAGAAACTTTTGGTGATGTGTGTGGGCGTGTGAGGCCTCCATTTAGGCTAATTTTTTTTGTGTTGTGTAGACTCTGATCAATGAGCTTTTGATTCATGTGGCCAAAAGCTTGATATGATTCTAAAAAATAGGGATTCGAGACTATTTTTCTTTATTTATTAAAAAAGTAGGCCGAGAAGATCAATTGTGACTATTAGGTGTGACTATAATAACATCTATACGCTGTGAGCCATACAGGAGGGGCTTATACGCTCATTCAAGTCCGACTGAGCCATAACTTGACCTAGCCCTACCAAAATATCAATGAGAATCAAGATGACTAATACTAGCTAAACATATGTAAGAATTCTCCATTACAAAAATTTGAACTTATGCTCTAATACTTGCTTAATCACTTTAGAGATTTTTTTAGATCATTGAACCACCACCCTTGAGGGTAATAATTAGGGATCCGATGCTAAAATTTTATTGAACGATGATAAAACGTCACCGCTACAAAAAAGACCAAAAAAAAATAAAATACAGAATTATTAGAGAGATAAAAGGCAAGAAATGAGAGATGAATGCGTCGTTCAGTTGCCTCTTACCCGCCAAGCTCTACCATTTTGGATGTGAATCGAACAAAATCTAATGTTTGATTAAAAAAAAGGTGCAAAGGAACAAATTAAAGGTATAGGAATAGGCGAATAGGAGGTTGATGTTGTCGTTTCACAAAAACCTCGGAACTATACCACTTTCTTCCATCTTCAGCTTGGAAACTTTTGACTCTTGCCACTTGTACGCGCAGTGTACGCGTAAGGTAAGGGGGCTTCAACCAAATTAAATTTGGCCCCTTAAATCTGAGCCACTAGAAACTACTACTTTTAGTTAACAACAAGTTTGGCTTGGTTGTCGCTTGTCAACAAGTCTTTACAGATAAGGAAAAATATAAAGGGGTATTCGTATATTACACACTAACCCCCTTATCTATCTCAAATTGCTTCTCTACTTATCTTCTTCTTCTTCTTCTTTAATTAATTTTCTTTTTTAAAAAAAAAAAAATTATGAGAGTCAAGAGAGGATCCTTCACATTTCTTATCCGAAAAAAAAAAACCCTTAATCTAGTTTTTCAAGTACTAGCAAAGAGGTCCCCAAGAGATAGTTCAATCGACTGGGACCACACCTTATGAAGCAGATGTTACTAGTTCGAATCTCCCCTCCCTCTCTTGTGTAGACATGTAAAAAAAAAAAAAAAAAAGTACTAGCAAAGGGTGTCTTATTCCAATGATAATTAAGAAGAGTAATATTACAAGTTTCTCTTGTATTTATCTTAAGTCCATTCAAGAATGATGTGACTACTAAAATCATTATTGTGCTTATGATTGATCATTATTAGATTTTGATCAAATAGTAATTTTAATAGTCACATCATTATTAGATGAACTTAAAATAGACATAAGACGGACTTCTATAATTACTCAATTCAGAATGTTATTTTAGGAGTGTTAAAAGGCTATTATCTTCTTAGCCATCCATTGATATTGAGTAATGTTCTAATCTTTCTAAAGTCATTCAAAATGAGATGTGGCTTTTAAAATTACTGTTAAATTTAAAATGTGATTTATTAACTTTTAATCTATTAGTGATTTTAAAAATTATATCACATTTGTAATGACTTTAAGAAGACTTATAGTATTACTCATTGATATTTGAGAGGCGGTTGGGTTGCCATCGTTATAGTTAATTCGATTAATTGGGTTTTGCTTGTTAAAATTTTTGTTTCAAATCTTTTAGTTTTTTTATTCCAAAAAATAAAAACATAATTCTACATAAAATAATTATAAAATAAAAATATAATTTTTTACATTACTCTTTGTACTTTTATATGACATCAGCACACCTTTTCCAAATTAAAAACAAAAAAATTGTTCAAAAACACGTAAACAAACGGATCTTAATTTTCTATATTAGTGATGAGTGACTGGATGGTCACGTAGCGGTAACAGAAGGAGTCGTATTCTCAATGTTCACATTGCCATTATATTATTATTATATGTTAATTATAATTATATAATCGTGTTCATGTAGGCATCGAAAGTTGAAAAGGCGTGCTAATCAACTCCTACTACTTTCATTAGTTGATTAGATCTCTTATTTATTTTATTTTTTTTAAAAAAAGATCTCTTTTTTTTTTTTTTTTTTTTAACTATCATATCACCTCCTTTTAACCTTCATAATTAAAATTAAAAAAAAAATCAGTGTTATTACCCAAAATTAGTAAAACATTAAAAGACAATTTGGTGAAAGGGGTTAAGAGGTTTTTTTTTTTTCTTCCCTTTTATAAGCATATACACGATTGGGATTAAGGTTTTTTAATTTACAAATAATTATTTGAGATTTTAAAAAAGGTGGTGAACTGTATCCTGGGGTCTGCCCGCCCCAGATCGAACAATATCAGTGGGGAAAAATTAAAAAAAGGACCCGGACTATACAAGTTGATTGATCATTGACGGAATGCTAATTGAGCATCTTTTGAAGAAAATCACCTCTTATTAATTAGTCAAAATTATTCTCTTAATATGATAAAATGCATGATTAAAGACCATAAAGGAAAAGGATAATCATGGTTTTGGATGCGTGCCGGAATCTATTGTTGGGTGACCCGCTTATGATCCGTCGCCGACTCACTATTCCAACCCCTCTGGCCAGGCCCCCACCCCCAAAAAAAAAAAAAGGAAAATAGTGCTGAGGTGGCAATGAAAATATGCAGACTGGCATATGACGGATATATGTGGAAGAATCCTTAAAGAAGAGCCAAAACGCCTTAAAGAACGTAACCTAATTTAAATAGGAAAAAAGAAAAAAGAAAAAAAGCCATCTCCGTCAAGGCTGGAAAGTTTCTGGAAATGACGGAGAAATAAAAAGAGATTTCAATTTCATTACTCCCAACCTCTAAAATATGGAAGCCGAAGCTCATTTACCGTCGTCTTCCTCCTCTCTCCGTTTTTCTCTCTTCTCTGACGTATCCAGGTTGCCGGCAAGTAGCCGTCTACCTGTTTAATTTTTGGAATAGGGATGTACCTTTCAGATACAAATCATTCATTCCCTGTGCGTAATTCTTCACGCACACGTTTTCTTTCTTTAAGCCTTCCCCTTTTCTTCCCCTTTTACCTTTTCTCCATCAAATCTTTTTCTCAGCTGTCGCTCACCCACAGAAATGATTTTTTCTCCTCCCAAGAACATAAAAACACCCATTAAAATTCCCTCTCCATCCATACTTCTTTTATAGGAGAAAAACAAAATAATAAAACCCCACTTCACAAGACAGACGCCATGGTTCTGCGAAACCTGATTTTTCTCGGATTCGTAATTGTTTGTCTTCTCGTGATAATTCGGGTGCTTCTTTTCAAGACGGGGTTGATTTACATCGTGAAGAAATGGTGGAGATGGATCGAGGATTGTTTTCATGTGAACCAGTTCCTCAAAGTCCCCGAATACAACGAGAGCATGCAGGAGAATCAGCTTTATAAGAAAGTTTCGCTATACCTTAATTCCTTGTCTACTCTCGAAGATTCCGACTTCACCAACCTTGTCACCGGGAAGAAGCCGCACGAGATCGTTCTCTGCCTCGACCCCAACCAGACCGTCGAGGACAACTTTCTCGGCGCCGTCGTTACTTGGACCAACGGCGACAACATCGAACAAAATGGTTTCAGAAGCTTCGTGTTGAAGGTCAGAAAGGCCGACAAGCGCAGAATCCTCAAGCCGTATCTCCAGCACATCCACACGGTGGCTGACGAAATCGAGCAGAGGAAGCAGCGGGACTTGAAGCTCTACCTGAATATCAAACGCCCAGACGAAGACGAAGATCGTAATCCTCATGTTCTTCATCGCCGCGGTGCAGGTAACGTACGGTGGAGATCCGTTCCCTTCACGCACCCTTCGACGTTCGACACTATCGCCATGGAAGACGATCTCAAAAACAAGGTGAAGTCCGACCTCGAATCCTTCCTCAAAGCCAAACAGTATTATCACCGGCTGGGCCGCGTTTGGAAGCGGAGCTTTCTCTTGTACGGACCCTCCGGGACGGGGAAGTCGAGCTTTGTGGCGGCGATGGCTAATTTTCTATCCTACGATGTCTTCGATATTGATCTTTCGAAGGTTATGAACGATTCCGATCTGAATTTTCTTTTGTTACAAACGACGTGCAAGTCTATCATTGTTATGGAAGACCTCGATCGGTTTCTGATGGAGAAATCAACGGCCGTGAGCTTGTCGGGCATGTTGAACTTCATGGATGGGATATTAAATTCGTGCTGCGCAGAAGAGAGGATTATGGTTTTCACGATGAATAGCAAGGATCACATTGACCCGGCTCTACTTAGACCGGGTCGAATCGATGTTCATATCCATTTTCCGCTGTGCGATTTTTTGGCGTTCAAAACTTTGGCCAATAGCTACCTGGGGCTCAAGGACCACAAGCTTTTCTCTCAGGTGGAGGAGATATTCCAGAGCGGGTCGAGTTTGAGCCCGGCCGAGATCGGCGAGCTGATGATTACGAACCGGAACTCGCCGAGCCGGGCTATAAAATCGGTCATCACCGCGTTGCAAACGGACGGTGATGGGAGGGGGGTCGGGAAGATCGGACCGCGGTTGGGGAATAGCGGGCCGAGAAAGTCCGTGGAGGAAGCGGGCGAAACGGGTGGGGTTTTTTGCAACGAAACGGGTCATACGGTGAAGGAGTTTCGTAAACTATACGGTTTCTTGAGATTGAAGACCAACAAGGTCTCTCATTCTCACTCGTTCGATTCGGCTTCTTCGACGACGCAGAAGGACGTGTGAATGATGATTCCACACTTCGAAACGTTTCGGGGGAAAGAAAAAAAAAAAAAAACCCACCGTTTCGGACGTGTCAATATTTCAATTGGGGGGAGGGGGGAGGGGGGGTATAGAATGAAGGAAATTCAGATAGGCCGGCATATCTTTTAGACGTCATCAATTGATGCTATGATTACTTGTTCACATGCAAACAGGCATAGTTTACTGGTTTCAGTATATTTTGATTGGTTGGATGCCTTTGCAGATGCCCCAATTAGAATATGATAATATGATGTTTATTCTTCCTGAACAAAAAGTGTTTTGCCTTCCATCAAATTTGTTTTTTTTTTGTTTTTTTTTTTTGTGTTTAGGTAGCCCCGTGGGAATGTAAATCACAATATTTTTTTTTTGATGGGTTAATAGGATACAATTAAATAGATGGTACATGCTCTCCGTGTACAGCTTTTTCATCTGTTTGTTTTTATTTTTATTATTTTATATTATTTATTTTGTCCTGTTATTCAAGAATTTGTAGGATTAAAATAAAGACACAAATCAATTTCTTTCATCTGAGTGGGACATGAGTGTGAAATGCTGTTTATAAATTATATGAGATCGCGAGATTATGTTTTTAAAAAATTTAGATTTGAAAACGCACGAACATTTAATTACATTTTCAGATCTTAGAAATTTTTTAAAAATTACGTACCCAAACAGACCACTAAAAATACTGTGTGATGTGTGAAGGTCATTTTTTCACTTTTTGGAAGTTGTGGTATTGAAAAAAGAAAAAAGAAAAAAATTCGTTTAGTTGCTCTCATCATTGGTGATGATTTAGTCATGGGCCTCGCTGATAAAGTCGTTTTGTCTTTAGGGACGCATCCAGCCAAACCGCTTCACTTTCATTCTCCATGTATCACAAAAACGCGATTTACTCGACTTTGCGATTTAAGTGGTTTCCCTTCCCCCACCACTATTACCCATAGGGCTGTGTTTGGTCACAACTAGGGACACGTTTTTGTGCTCAATTCTCAAAACTCAAAAATTATTAATAAAAATAAAAATCTTTTACAAGTGTTTTTTATTTTTATTTTTATTTTGGGTGGCTCTCAGCCATTCAAGGCTTTTTATTGTGTATTGATATGGTAGAAATTAATCATTATCTTTTATTAAATAGAGTAATTAATTACTTTCTATATAATTAAAAAATTAACTTAATCAATTAAGATCATACTTAATAAAGTGAAGTTGTGGAGGTCATTAATTTAAATTCATTCTCTCCTCTTGTGGTACATATTAAAAAAAATTTGTTTCTGTTCAATTTTTTTTAGTGTTTAAGCTGGATATATTCAAATACTCTACATATATATCCTAAAATGAGCAAGGAAAGACACATGTCAAATTCACATAAGAATTGAATTTTTTTTTTTAAAAAAAAATAAAAACCCAATCCCACTTTATATATATATATGTCTATTATTAGGCCGACCATCTTATTTATAATACTGACCATTTTATGTGTAATTATTGGATCCATTTGTTAAACTTTCTCTTTTCTATTTTTAAAACAAAAATATTATTTTTCAAAAAACCGAAAAACAGTTTTAACCATTATGTGATATGTCGTTTTTTTATAAATTAAATTAAATAAATTATAAACAAAAATAAAATATAAAAAAGCCTAAAATCACGTAATTTTAAAATTTACAATTTTTTTTTTAAAAAAAATTGTAAAAGAATCATTAATGTTCTGCTCTCCGTTGATCATGGAATGCCTTTAATTTCCGTCACCTAAGAATTAAAGTAAGACATTTAATTTCACGAGAAGTCCAATCATACTATTAAGGGGGCTAAGGCTATAATGCTGTGAGTGAGGCCAGCTGGTTCTGTTAGGTTATCATCAATCGGATGGCTGACAACCGTATATTCGGCCACTCATTCTTTTTCTATATTATTTTTCTTATATTTATTATATAAAATTCTAATTATTATTATTGTTAGTACAATTTCATGTCTGAGAGAAATGAAAAATTTGGGGGTAATGATGATATGATGCCCGGCTGTCTGTCTGTGAGATGGGTGAAAGTAACCTGTCACTCGTCGTCATTATTATTATTATTAGTTTTTCTCAAAAGACGGTAAAAGGCTTTTACTTCAAAGAATGGCTAAATGGTAAATAGTTGTGGTGGTTGTCGAAACAACCTCGGAAGTAACAACCAATCCTTCCCGCATTTAGGTTATTGTGAAGTGTTGTAGATTCGGGTTCTCTGCGGTTGTCACCAATCGGTCCAATCATACCTAATTCATAATTGTGTTTGGTTTGATTTTTAAGCATCTAATTTTGGTACTAATCCAACAAACCTCTACTGTATTATTAATTACTGGACAAACTAAAGGAGATGTATATATATTAAGGATCTTATCATAAATGACAAGGATAAGATTACTCCCTAAGCGGATGGGATTGGATTATGATTAAATTGTGCAAAAAATAGCTTTTTTTGACTCCTATATAGAAGTAGATTAAATTGGACGGAAAAATGCTAATTATTTTTCTAGTGTTTTTTTTATGTTCTCCCAATTATGATGTAATTTTTAAAATCACTAATAAATTAAAAGTCAATAATGATAATTTTAAATTCGATAGCAATTTTAAAAGTCATATCATAGTTGAAAAAACACTAAGAAAACACTAGAAGCACGAGTAATTCTAGAAGCACATCTTGTATTTCGCAAAATAGATGTATGTGTTTAACACTAAACCTTTTGTATTAGTTCAAACTCTTTCATATTGATTCAAACTCTTTCGTATTGGTTCAAACTTAAATTAACTCTTTTGCATTAAAATTTTGATTAAATAATTAAATTAATTATTTTGTATTAGTTTCAAACTTTAAAAACAAATGGTGATTTAAACAACATGATGTGGCTTTTAATTATTTCTAAGGCCTTGTTTGTTAAATAACATGAAACTCCCTCACATTCTACCATATTCATTCTTCACTTCATTTAATTTTTTTTTTTTTAAAAAAAAACATATCAAATTATTCATTTTTTATATTACATCATTTATTTTTTATTATTATTCAAATAAAAAAAAATAACTACAAAACAAAATTTTTTCACTTTCAATTCCACTTTTTCAATTTTTTTCATATCAATTATTATTTTTTTCATTTTTTTTAAAAAGTGAATGAGTAAACAGTATTATAGGAGTTCCCATGTGGTTTAACAACCACCTCCTTAACAGTTTTCACTCTTTAAATTAAAAAAGAAAAAGAAGAACAAACCCAATCTTGTATCTCCGAGATTAAAGAAACAGTCGATGTTGATAGTTGCAGATGATCTCTTCTACCTAGGCTACCTTATTTGCATGGAATATAATATTATTTGCCGACAAATTAGGTTATTTGAGGGTTCAACTTCTTTTCTAACACAAATAAGTATACTATATGGTATATGTCTATGTCAAAAATATTATTTCTGAGGTTCCAACTATGTCAAAAATATCATACAGATAAATTTTAGAATATCTGTATTTATATAAGACTTACTTTTTTCACTTTAAAGTAAATTAAAAAACAACCACAAAAATTGTGCATATATTATAAAGACGATAAAAATTGACCATCACATGTTTGGCTTATGATGGTCAATTTTTGACATGATCCAAACTTGATATGGATCTAATGTAAAATTAACATATTAAAAGCTAAAATGTGTGTCGGATTAAAGTTTATTTATATAGTCTTATACATATGCCTTATAGGCTGTGTTTGCCAATGACCTTGAATAGTAACTTTATCTTGAATAGTAGTTGATTTGATTGATATAAGAGAAAAAAGTAAGAATATTTTGTATAGAAAAATGAAATTTTTTGTTTTGTAGTGATTTATTTATTTGAAAATAATAAAAAGTGATTGATTTGATGTAAAAAAATAGGAATGTTTGAGTTGATTTTGAGAAAATTTTTACTGTTCACCAGGCAAGGTCATTGGCAAACAGAGCCATTACGACCCAACACACGACATTTAAGGTTGTCAAGTTTTTACGTGACCCAACACAAAATTAAACGAATTCAATTAAAATTAACCTATATGATCTTATATACATATTTTAATACGGCTCAAACCCCAACATACGTATCCGAATTACTACGGCAAAAGATTAGCCCAGAGTGGCCAAAAGGGCTGCTTTAAACTCTAGGCTGAGCTTTTCATATCCGGCCCATCTAGCAGCCAGCATTTAGTAGGGAATCTCAAAAACAAAAGAATTCGAAAGTAACTATATATATAAATCCAGTTCCAATATCATATTAAAATTTGTATAGTCTATTAAACAAGAACATAAAGATATAAATAAATAGCTCAAATTGTCCTGATTTTGTTCTAACAAGAGCATGTAGACAATTTCTTCATCTCACTAATTTCCAATTCAGCCCCGGAAATAATATCAATCTTGGATCCTTTGAGCGCCGCAGCATCACCACCGTTGGATTTTGCAGTGCCACGTTCCAAAGTCTTTTTAGAAACCACACCGTAAATTTCCTCGAGTAGCCTAAAAAACGCAGTGTCCACGTTGCCGCCGCTGAGGGCTGATGTCTCAGAGAAGAAGAGGCCCTGATTCTCTGCAAACTCAATAGCATCTTCTGTGGGCACGGCCCTCTGGTCCACAAGATCTGCTTTGTTCCCGATCAGTGTGATCACGATGGAATTATCGGCGTGGGCCCGGAGCTCCTCCACCCACCTTGCCACATGATCAAAGCTGGGCCTCTTGGTAATGTCGTACACCAGCATGGCTCCTAGTGCTCCCCTATAGTACGCACTTGTCACGGCCCGGTACCTATGAATTATTGGTACAAATTAATGTTCCATGGAAAAACACATTAATTAACACCTGTTTAAACTGCCAAATCCTACAATTTTTTACACCACCTAAGGTTGATTTGTTTAATTAAACGAGTCACATAATGATCGGCCTATATAGTTTTATACACGTCTCGACAGGATCCACAAATCCAATACAAAATTAGATGATTAGAGTTGAAGGGTTTAACCAATTTAATTAAATGGGTTGAGTTAACGTTGACCTATATAATTATATACTCATGCATCGATACAATTCAAACTCTACACTTGAACACAAGTTGCCATCTTACCCCAACTAGTCAATTATTGGATGAAATGTGATACAGCCACAACATACACCTAACAAAAATTCAACTTTTTTCCTACGTGTCATTTAAAATTTTTTTTAAAAAAAGAACAAATTTGAATTCAAAACACTAAACTTTAATTTTTATTTTATTTTTTAAAAGACACGTAGGAGAGAAATTAAGAATTTATTTAATCTATGTTGTAACTTTAACATTTCTCTTATAACTAAAATAAAAATATAAAAATACTTTTCCACTGTAACTAACCAGTAACTCATTTAAACTTAAGATCTTAATTCCCACCGCTCGGCCCATTCGGAGTGAATTAATGTAAAGTGCATATAATATTATACAGTACACTTTTTTTTTTTAATTCACGGTACACATTTTTTAAAGAGGGATGATAGGGACCCAACTTTTTTGTCTAACTTTTGCCCAACTTTTATCTTATTTTATTTTTTTAAAAAAAAACAAAATTAAAAAAAAAAAAGTATATGAAGCAATAATATAATTTTTTTTGTTCTTCTTTTATTGGTATTTTTTACAAAATGAAAATTGAGAAAAATGGTCATTTTTCATTAAAAAAATGGCCATTTTTATGAAGAAAAATGTAATTTTTATTTTGTAAAAAATACCAATAAAAAGAAGAACAAAAAAAATATATTATTGCTTCAAACACTTTTTTTATTTTTTACTTTTTAAAAAAAAAAATAAATAAATAAGACAAAAGTTGGACAAAAAAGTTAGACCTTTTAACATTTTCATTTTTTAAATAGCTGGTTACAAGCATTTAACCCTCATCTTCACTTTTCTTTCCAATTACAGGCTGACACTTGTCAAAAATAGTAAAAAAAAAAAGCCTAGTATTTTTCTACCGACGTTATTGAAAATCCTCAGACACATATATATCACTTACTGATCGAGTGTGAGTAACTATGGCTACCTTGTCTCCGAGGGTAGCTATGAACTATGAAGTAGAGCTAACTAAATTGAATTCTCCTCACTTTGTCTTGTGTAGAGATGTAAAAAAATATATATATGGCTACCCAGCCTACCCTTGTAGATAATAATTATGGTATCCAAATTTAGCACAATAATACTAGATGGAGAATTAATGCAAAAAAAAAAAAAAATCAGCTTTTATTTCATAATTATCTCAAGTGAGTAATATAAAACCAGTGCCTCCGTTATCGTTCAAATTCAAACTCTCATCAGTCATCACCAGAGAAAAGACAGAAAAAGAAATGATAGAATATTGTGGGCGGGAGAGAGAAATGAGAATTGAACCTTTCTTGGCCAGCAGTATCCCAGATCTGGGCCTTGATGACTTTGCCCTTAATGGTGACAGTCCTGGTCTGGAACTCAACCCCAATAGTTGACTTGGAGTCAATGCAGAACTCGTTCTTAGCAAACCTGGAGAGCAGTTGACTCTTCCCCACCGCCGAGTCTCCGATCACCACGACCTTGAACACATAATCTATCTTCTCCGGCACACTCTCTTGGTAGCTCTCCGTCGTCTCATCAACCCCACTCATTTCTTGATTCATTTTGAATGCAGCAACTACTGTGCTTTCAAACTTGGTCGTCGAATCGTCTTTCCGAAGCAAAAGGGTAAGAGGAAAAAGATTGAAAAGATAGGGGCAGAGGCAGACAGGGCTTGGGTTCTTCTCAAGGGGCAGTGATGAAAAAGAGATGTAGGTATGAAATTTGGTCTTGTCCTTTTCTTCCCTTTAATGCTTTATCACAGTGGACGTACCATGCATTATTTATTTTATATTTTATTTTATACTAAGATTGAGGCTGATTTCGGGCTCACACTGTCTGCCAGAAGCTCTAGTTGGTTTGGATTAGGAATTGGGGCTTGTTTTTCTAAGCAAATACAGATAAGTCAAAAGAAAATACGACAAGTATGGGTGGAGTAGCCTAACAAAGATAAATGACATACGCATTCTGGTTCTCATATTTTTACATTTGAGAGTAGGGGTGTCAATGCGGGCGGTTAATAACCGCCCGCCAACCGCTAACCGTTATAACCGCCAGCCGCTTAACCGCCTAACCGCTATAACCGCATAACCGCCTAACCGCTAACCGCTATAACCGCCTAACGGTTAGCGGTTAGCGGTTATAGGGTCTACTAACCGCTACTACTAACCGCTAACCGCTTTTTATATACTATATTTTTATAATTATAATTATAATAATATTTATACATATTACGTAATCAATTGATCATTAATAATTAAATCACACTTTGAGTATTAATATAATATAACTATAATTTATATGATTATATTACATGATCAATTAATCATAAAATCATTTGATTATAAAATAACAAATTATACATACATATTCATTGGTCATAAGTTATAAGTATGCAAGTTCATACTAATATAAGTAAAAAGGGTAGCAAAATCTATCTCAATTCTCAATCAAAGAGAGAGGTAAACAAAATCTATCTAATTTAATTATTAAGATCATAATATCATATGACTATATAATATCAAATTAAGTAATTGATATTAGATTCAACAATATGATACTTATAACAATAATTGAAGCATTAAGATTAAAGGATATCAAACTTAATTAAGTAAATATTATCATAATGTAAATCATTAATCGTAATATCTAATTTAATTATTAAGATCATATGACTATATAATATCAAATTAAGTAATTGATATTAGATTCAACAATGTGATACTTATAACAATAATTGAAGTATTAAGATTAAAAGATCTCAAACTTGATTAAGTAAATATGATCATAATGTAAGAGTACTGGAAGCTTGTTAGATATATGTGGAGCTTTCTAAACATAGAGAATGATCCAGTAAGAGTACCGGTCAATGGAGCTGCAGGCATGCCCAATCCATTATTTTATTTATTTATTTTTCTTTTATTTGATTTTTTTTCTTTGTCCTTGTTGGAAAAGTACAAGTAAATATAAATTTGGGGTTAAATATTTTTTATTTTTCAATATGGACTCTTTTTATAGTAATTGAGACCAAAGAGACACTGAAAAAGCCCAAAGAAAGGCCCAAAAAAGCCAAATTTTGAAAAAACGGTTAGCGGGTTGTTACCTATTTCACTAACCGCTAACCGCTAACAGCTAGGCGGTTAGCGGTTGCGGTTAGTGAAATTTACTAACCGCTAACCGTAACCGCATTGACACCCCTATTTGAGAGTGCGTGCGGCATTTCTAGCCTTAAAAAAACCCTTAAACAATCAATATAATGCAACAAAAACTTAAATGGTCCGATCTATCAAATTTTTTTTGGCCCAACGGCTAAGAAAGGGGCGAATCTACTTAATTGAAACAACACATATTCCAACAACAACCATTTGGCAAATCCCTCTCCCCTTCTCCTTCCTTAATTTCACTTCTCCCAAAAGAAACCATCTTTTTTTTTCAAAACTACTTTCAAGAAAGTTATAGTCTTATTATACATTTATATTACATTAATCACTTCTTATTACTTTATCAAACGCGCCCAGATGCCTCCTCCTGTGGATGGTGATGATTGTTAGTGTGTTAGAAAGTTGAACTTGTATTCGAAGGCTTGTGTTGGAAGTGAGTGTGCAACTTCAACTATGCAATAATTATCTTCAGTTAATGATATGTTCCCATAAGAGGCGTCTCTTGATAAGAAATTGAAGGAGGGCCATTTCAATCACATGAAAATCTTCTCATTACTCCTCCACGTGATAAAACAACACTCAAACTATGTTATTTATCACCCTTTTGCATTTTTATTTTTTTTATTTATTTTTTCATTTTCTTTCGGTTTTGATAATCAAAAGCAAGATAGGTAGGTCCCTTGAACATGAAAGTGAAACAGCTCATTGAATCATTTTTTTAAGAATCGCTGGGACTTCAACAAATGAGAGAGATTGGTTAGGTAGCCATATTCTTTTTTATTTTTTTATTTGGCTTTAATCCTATGCATAAAGCTGCATACCAGTTACCACAATCCAATGACTCAGATCAAATCTCTCATTTGATGATTTAACATGATGGATGGATTTTGAATTGAATTGAGAATCCGGACCCCCATCGGCCATCTCCATGAGAGCAATCAATGCTTAACAACTATAATCTCTTCACCGACAAAAATTTGGTGGAAATGACATTCCTGGGAATCATGACATTGCCCCACATCTTAAGAGGAATGTATAAAAAATCACCAACCAATGTTTAATTATTATGGCTTACCATTATTTCTTCTCCCTTTTTTTTTCTGTTCATTTTACCCTGAATTATTGGGCAGCACTGTATTTTGGTAGGCCTAAGGCTAAGGGGACGACAATTCGAATGTGCGGAATTATGACTAATTAAGAGTAGCTTTCTAAACTCGGCTTAAGATTAGGTGCAATACTTGTTATTTGAGCTCTTTAAATTTGAGTTAAAAAAAAAAAAAAAAAAATCAGAGCTTTCTACTCTATTTCAAATGTAATTTTGATTAATACCAAGTGGTAAAAAATAAAAATTATTTAGTTTTTTTTATCTTATATATTCATTTTCATTTTGTCTTTCAGCTACTAAGAATAAAATAAAAATTAAAAAAAAGAGAAAATAATAATATTTAACTAAATTAGAAAAAGATATAGTGAGTTTGATATTTGACTCATTTTTTTTTTTAAAAAAAGTGATTTTTTATCTTTAAATTTAATTTTTATTTGAAGAGCTCAATATGAATGAACTTAGTGACTTGTTTAAGGGGTGGTTGAACCCCTTTCTTCGCCGCAAAGCTGGTTCAGTCACCTCAGTCGCTAGTTTCAAGATGACTGAATTACTCTTTTTGACCACAAAAAGTGATTCGGTAACTCTTAACAATTACTAAATTATCCTTCTTTTTTGGTTTACTGCTACAATTTGATTGTTCATATAAAATGAACCGTACAAGTAAAAAGTATAGCATCCGACCCAATAGCACCTTACCTCAATCCTCTCGGGTGTGTTTGTCAAAGAGTTTTTGAAAGGAAAAATGAGGATAAATTGATTGATGTGATATATTTGTATATATAGTAATGCTATATAGTATATTTCCATCCCACATCATATTATTAATCTACATTAACGTTAATCTTACATTTATAAAAATAAAAATAAAAAATTCTAATGGTGTATTGATCGGACCAAACGGCATGTCGCTTTCCAATTTGATTTTGCGCTTGTCTTCTCTTCTCTGGACGCTGAAATACAAGTTCAACATACAGTTCTTCGCCCAAAGTAAAAGATAGCCTCTCGACCATGTTACGTCGGGGCGAGTCTTACCACCGCCACCGCATGATCGCCACTGTCCGTTTCCGGCCGTTCTCCACCGTCGATCCCAACCAGACACTCCCCCAATCTTACACCGTCACGCCTCCGATCAAGCCCTGGCCCCAGCGGCTCTACCCCAAGCGCCTCGCCTCCATGGTCACTCGCCAGCAAAATCTCGACCTTGCCCTCCAAATATTCCAATACGCTGGCAAATTCCACCCCGGTTTTTCCCACAATTACGACACTTACCACGCCATCATCCAACGCCTCTGCCGCGCCCGTGAGTTCGAATCCGTCGAGTCCTTGATCTCAGAGCTTAGTCGTTCTGAGATCAAATGCGGCGAAAACCTTTTCATCGACGTAATTCGAAGTTATGGTCTTGCGGGTCGACCTGATTCGGCGTTAAAAACCTTCCTACGCATCGAAGACTACGGTGTTCAACGCTCGGTGAGGTCGTTGAACACTTTGTTAAACGCTTTGGTTCAGACCAGGCGGTATACTTTGGTGCATGCATTGTTCAAGAACAGTAAATCGAGATTTGGGGTAGTGCCCAATGTGTTCACGTGTAATATTTTGATCAAAGCCATGTGTAAGAAGAATGACGTGGAAGGTGCAGTCAAGGTGCTCGATGAAATGCCTGCGATGGGAATGATACCTAATTTGGTTACTTACACTACGATTTTAGGTGGGTATGTTGCGCGGGGAGATATGGTTAGTGCGAGGAAGGTTTTTGGTGAGGTTTTGGATAAAGGATGGATGCCCGATGCAACTGCGTATACAGTTTTGATGGATGGCTTTTGTAAGCTAGGGAGGTTGGTTGATGCAATCAAGGTGATGGATGATATGGAGGATAATGGGGTTGAGCCAAATGAGGTTGCTTATGGTGTCATGATTGACGCTTATTGTAAAGAGAAGAAGTCAGGGGAAGCACGTAACTTGCTTGATGATATGCTTGACAAGAAGTATATACCGAACTCGACACTTTGTTGTAAGGTGATCGATGTGCTGTGCGAAGAAGGGAAGGTTGAGGATGCGTGTTTGTTGTGGAAGAAACTATTGAAGAAGAATGTTATGCCGGATAATGTAATTTTGAGTTCCCTTATATATTGGCTTTGTAAGAAGGGGGAAATATGGGAAGCCAGGAAGCTATTCGATGAGTTTGAGAAGGGTTCCATTCCAAGTGTTTTGACGTATAATACACTTATAGCTGGGATGTGCGAGAGGGGGGAGTTGTATGAGGCGGGGAGATTGTGGGATGACATGGTGGAAAAGGGATGTGCTCCAAATGCTTTTACTTATAACATGTTGATTAAGGGGTTTCGTAAGGCTGGCAATGCAAAGGAGGGGATTAGAATCCTGGAGGAGATGTTAGAAAAAGGATGTTTGCCGAACAATTCGACTTACTCTATATTGATTGAGGGTCTTTATGACTCGGGACAGGAAGAAGAAGTTGTAAAGGTTCTTTCATTGGCCATGTCAAGTGGAGGAGTTGATAGTGATTCTTGGGGCCTTTTCTTTACCGATATGATTGGTAATCTTGATAGTGGGACATGTGATCTCAACAGAATATTAATGGAGAGTGCTTCTTAAAACTATACCGAATATATGGTCACATTCACAGATATTGGGTTAGGGGTGGATCAATTTGAGATAACGCAGGAGTTAACAAAATCTCACATCCTTGATCCAACCCTATTCCCTTTTCTCTCCCCAGACACACTGAAGCATCTCTGGTGTGACGTCCCTGAACAAGTTTGTCATGTTATGTGTTCCACTCCAAAAATGCATTAATTAGTCATGCAGAATGAGCTGTGCTTGGTGACCAGTGTGTTTGAGTTGCCCTTGTTCGATTCACTATCCTTGGTGCGCATATCTATTATCAGAGAGGTGAATAGCAAGAGTTCTCAATCATTCGTGGCTAAGGGTGACAATTCGTGTTCACGTGTCGGATTTATATGGTGTCGAGACATGTATATAAGACTATATAAGTCAATCATAATTCGGTTCATTAAACAGGTCAGACCCCTCAATTCTAACCTGCTAATTTTGTGTCGAGTTCGTGGGTCGTGCCAAAAATTGACAGTTCCAAACGTTTCGTGTTGGGTTCGGATAATGTCTTTGTAGGAACATGGTTTGTAGGAGCTGAGCTGTTGGGCCAAACGCATCTGAGCTTGTCTAGGAAGAAGCTGGTCTTATTATGAACTTTCAGAATGTTTCAGTTCTGGTGATGGCCAGGATATCAGTCTGTTGGTGTGCATTCTAGTGTCCGCACGAATTGATCAATACCTTGGCCTCCCTGAGAAGAATGTTAACTTGCCACTGCAGCATTGGTGCCTGCCCAATTTATAATAATTCTCCAGAACTAAGAAATTAGGATCCCTCTACACTCTACAGTGCAATATGGTTTTACAGGCATCAGATATATAGGGACACATCAAAAGTTGGGGAGGTTTCTTTTCCAATCAGCTAATTTTACTTTGGGATAGCAAAGTCACCATTTTTACATTGTATGTTAACTAGCAATTCTGAAGCATATTCATTTTGTTTTTGTTTTTTTTTCTAATGTAAGCATATTCATTTTGTTTAATTGTGTTAGTTCTCGTCCAAGTGAAACCATATAGGAAAACGATAAATACTTCTTTTTTTTTTTCCATGAAATTGTGAAAAAAAATAAAAAACTATGACAATGGAAGTAATTCCGCAAAATTAATAGGGTTAGAATTGAGATATTTGATAGGTTGGGTTAGGGGTTGACATGTAGAGTCTTAAACTCATGTATCGACACAATTCAAACTTGACACACAATAATTAGGACATGTAATTTTTTACACAAACCCTCAAACTCCATACAAAAGGGGGTGTAAATCACTTTCCCTTTCCCTTCTCTCAATGCTATTCACTTTTATTTTCTTTCTTTTTTTTCCCAAAAAAATCAACATAAAAACATTCTCATTTTTCATATATCATTCACTTTTTATTACTATTCAAATAAAAAAAAAAAAACTACAAAACATGTTTTTCTTTCACTTTTTTATGCCAACATTATTTCTTTATTTATTTTCACATAAATCATGAACAATAACAGAGAAGGGGGGAGTTAACAAACAAGGCCAAAAAAATTCAACACAAAATTAATAAATTAAGGTTGAGAATATAATTAATTTATATAATCTTATAATTATGTGACGAACTCGACGAAGGATCGCCTCAGCCCTTTGAGAGGGACTATTCGCTTGTGCCTTTTTGTGTGTATATTGTTGAAATTCATTCACCTACTGAATGCGGCTGCTCCAAGTAGGTGCGGGGACGAAAAAACAAAACCTACAGTTTTAATTGCTACCTACATTTACATTGCTTGAGAGAGTCCAGTGCCTAATATTCAAAGACAACCCACTCGTGCACCCAGCTTGACTAATTCTGTGTTGGCTTCATAAATTTGAATTCAATTATGGCCACCCGAAAATTTTGCGTCATGCAATTGACCATTTCATTGCTGGTGTATTTTCCTAAATTTATTTGTTATAAAATTTATTATGAAAATAGTTATAACCCATTAAATTGAAGAGTTTAACTTATATAGGGTGAGCCTTAAAACCCAATTTTTATAGCCCATAATTAATAACTGACATATAAACAAAAACATAAAAAGTGCACTAAAATAAGTTGGACTAAAATATACTAGATTTGAGCTCAACTCAGAGAAAGAAAGCTTCAAAGAATACACCCAGCTGTGGGTGACCCACGTCTGGGTCTGGCCGTGACCCAGCCGTGAGTCACCTTTTTCGGCTTTTATGGTGATAAAATTCCTAAAGGGTTAACCTTCCACCTCTAGATTTTAAGTTTTTAATCCAAAAACGAGTTTTGATGCATTAGAAACGGGCTTTGAGGCGGGTTATGCCCAACTAGACTCGTGGGTTTGGTCGACTATGGGTTTTTTTTTAGGAAAAATATAAAAAAGCCCCTTCAACTATTAGTCATTTACGATTTAGCCCCCTAAACTTTCAAAAGTGATAAAATGGCCCCCCAAACTACCAGACAATTGTATTTTGGCCCCCTCCGTTAGTCAAGACCATCAAATTGGATGAAAAATACAAAACGACGTCGTTTTTTGAGGTTAAGTTACTAAAGTGCCCCTTTAAAGGAAAAAATCAATTTAAAACTACCCCAAAAACGACGTCGTTTTGAAAAAAAAAAAAAAAAGAAAGAAGAAGAAGAAGAATGGTGGGGCTCGCTGGCGTGCTCACTGGGTGACTGCCGACTACCCAATGCCTTTGGTGACCTCAAAAAGTTTCATCATTTTTCTTCTCACATTTTCTTCAACCCCTAACTATTCAGAACTAGAAAACTCCCGACAAAATCGAACTAAAAACAGAGCCCCTGTGCCTGAGTGAGGGAGTGAAAGATGTGCAAGTGCTCCGCCTGTAAAACCGACTGCTCCGCTACCACCCACGTCCCTGGATCCGCCTTCCTCGCCCGCCACTCCTCCACCTTCTCCCTCCACCACTGCTTCGACTCCCCGTGCTGGCTCGTCCCCCACCCGCCACGCTCCCACTGCAACAACACTAGCCGGCTTGAGCTCCACACCCCTTGCCGCTACCAGAACTCCTACGCCGACGGCTCCCTTACCAGTGGCTTCTTCTCCAAGGAAACGACAATGTTGAACACTAGCAACAGGAGAGAAGCCTCGCTGAAAAACCTGGCATTCAGGTGCGGGTTTCGGGTATCGGGTCCGATTGTTTCCGGCGCGAGCTTCAATGGGGCCCATGGAATCATGGGTCTTGGCAGAGGACCCATTTCGTTCTCGTCCCAGCTGGGTCGCCGATTCGACAACAAGTTCTCCTATTGTCTCATGGACTACACCATTTCTCCTCCCCCGATGAGCTTTCTGACGATCGGGCACAATGTAGTTCCAAGGGTCTCTAGAATAAGCTACATGCCCTTGCATTCCAACCCTCTGTCTCCCACATTATACTACATTGGCATCCAGAGCGTCTCTGTGAACGGCGTGAAATTACCGATCAACCTCACTGTCTGGTCTGTCAACAAGCTTGGAAATGGCGGCATGATCATAGACTCCGGCACCACGCTGACCTTTTTAGTCGAGCCGGCTACCGTCAAGTTTTAGCGACGTTTAAATGGCGAGTGAGGGGGCTACCGAGTGTGGCTAAGCCCACACTGGGATTCGACCTCTGCGTGAACGTGTCGAGGGTGTCGAGACCGTATCTTCCCAGGCTGAGGTTCAGACTTGTCGGAAACTCGGTGTTCTCGCTGCCTTCGAAGAACCACTTCATCGAAACGGCAAACCAAATCATTTGCCTGGCCACGATAGAGTAACGCAATGATAATGTAGTCAGGGCCATATTCAAAAATCTCTGAGTTGAGGGTGGTATTCAATGTGTATTGTCTCACTGGCGAACTTTGTCGCCAACCAGTTCTAGATGAGCTCCATGTTCTCTGGCTGCGTTGTTGGGCTCGCCAACGGCGTGGCAGCCAGATGGGCCAACGTGGACTCCGGAGTCACCTAGTTGGTCATGCAGAGAAGAAAAAAAAAAAGAACAGTGGTTTAGGGGTGGCCAGCGAGCCCTAAACCACTGTTCTTCTTCTTCTTTTTTTTTTTTTTTAAAAAAAAAAACGACGTTTTTGGGGTAGTTTTAAATTTATTTTTTTTTCTTCAAAATGGCATTTTAGTAACTTAACCTCAAAAAAGACGTCGTTTTGCATTTTCCATCCAATTTGACGGTCTTGACTGACGGAGGGGGCCAAAATACAACTGTTTGGTAGTTTGAGGGGCCATTTTATCACTTTTGAAAGTCCATGGGGCTAAATCGTAAATGGCTAGTAGTTGAGGGGTTTTTTTATATTTTTCCCTTTTTTTTTTCTCTCTCTAATTTGGTGCGGTTGTTCTCACTTTTATTTTTTGCATTTTTTTTAAATTGATGATGTATCACATGATGATTGAATACTATAGAAGGGTTGGTTTACACTAGAACCTGATAGTAGAGGCTCTCCATATTGAATGGTTTTTAATGGGTTCATGCTTCAAACAAGTCATATGTCGATGATATCTAGCTATCAAGTTCCTTTATTTTAATGATTCAAAGTTTCTATTTTACATTTTGTATTATTAAACTGAGCCCATAAGAACATAAGTTTGGTGATTAAAAACAAAAAAAGAAAAAAAAAAAGAAAAAGAAATTATGGCGTGGCTTATGCATTGCAATCATACAAGTATTTTTTTAGTGCCAATAAATTATTTGGCCAGTGATATTGAAGCTTTATGCATTGTAATGCTTATGGTATTGGCATCTGGAGGACTACTTTTTATTCCAAAAGCAGGATTAGTATATGCTTAATTAATTGATGTTTAAATTTATAGCCATGGGAATCTATCTGCAGGCACTTTGGCTAGCTAGTGGGGTACTAATACTATAGCCAAAAGGGTCTGTTCCCAATTGAAAATATTTTATTTTTGTGGATGAAAATAGTTGCTTATAAAAGATGAGGGCTGATCATGTAGTACTGTAAATCTCATCATTACTAAAAGCCCATATCCATATGGATTGTGCAGACATTTTTTTGAAGCAGCTGGGAATAAAGTTGCTGCTCCCATTCGTTAATTTTAGGATACCTTTAATTCCTTCACATCGGGCCTTAACTTTAAGGGACAAATAGAAAACGACCAATTCCAGGTATTTTCAAACAACAATATACTCTAATTATAACCCTTTAAATCATGTTACAAATTATCTATGACTATACTCATGGAGATCATGAGCTTTTTCTTATGCCATACCCGTCGTATCTTGAAGCAGCGAACCATCCATAAATCACTGCATTGGTTGAAATGTATTCTTCAAATATTGTCGTGAAAAGTAGTAAAAAAAATAAAAGTATAGGATTTTAAATTTGATTTGGATGTATTGGTTTGCAAAAGTCAATTCGGTATTGGAATTTAAGAGGACAGCTTGCGTTGACCGTGTGTGTAAGCTGGCCGGCACCCTTTTTTTTTTTAAGCTGGCTGGCACCTTACCTTACCTTTGTTCATGTTAATGTTTTAAGTTTTTTTAGAATTTTTTTAGAGTTATTTTAAATGTGATATAATTTTTAAAATTATAAATAGATCAAAAGTCAATAAATTCATATTTTAAATTTAATAGTAATTTTAAAAGTTACATCACATTTAAGATAACTCTAAAAATACTTATAACATTACTCATACTAATTTATTAAACAATTTGTTAATTAAGCACTACCCACTCTTCTTTCTTTTCTTTTTTTCTTTTTTTTTTTTAATGCGTGTTGGGGAGGCGATGAGAATTAATTACCATTTCAAGATATTTGACGAGATTGAGTGTGTGAATATATATATATATATAATTATCCATCATCCTCAACCATCCTCCCTAAATCTTTTAATGATTTTGAGATGGATTTTTTTACTCCCAATTGTGCACATTTCACCATTTAGTCCTTTTTAATTTTTTTTTTTTTTTTTTAATGACTGCCTCGTATTGACTTTGTCGTGGAATTTCACCAAACTCTTCAACGTTTCAACTTCTCTTCCACGTCTTAGGACCTGTGATTTTATTTATTTATTTTGACTTGTACAATCTAGTTAAAGTATAATTAAGCTAACATATTATATCCTATGATTAGAACATAGGGGTTTTGCTTTCAAGTCTTGTTTTCAAGAAGTAGTTTAATCGGTTAAGACCACACCTAATGAAGCGGAGGTCACTAGTTCAAATCATTTTTCCCTCTCTTATATGAACATGTAAAAAAATAAAATAAAATAAAATTCTTCACAGCTGGGGAGGCTAGGGAGAGAACTTTTGTTCTCCCCCTCTTCCTCCCTCCTCCCTTTTCTAATTTTTTTCCTTTTTTTTTTTTTTTTTATAGGCTCAAGCGCTACTGCACCGAGTGTGTCGTTCACCATTTTTGTTGTGTCTTTTTTCAAGGTTGGTGAGGTTATTAGATTGGACTGTTCAAAGCTTGATCTACGTCCATCCTTTAGACCCACCTCGACACCCGCACTGGCCCCATCCGTTTCCAACGGCACTTGTTGCTTTTGATTCATACAACCCCGCGACGGATAATGACTCACACGCGCCTGCACATAGTTTTTTCGCTTTCTGGCCATAATCATCCTACAGCTTTCCTCCGGTGGTGTTTTTGTGGGCTTTTGCGCTTCTTCTTTTTTCCTATTTTCCTTGTATTTTGTGGTCCTAGCCTTGTTGGATTAATGATGTAAATAATTTTATGGCTTGCGTGTCGATGGTAATGAGTTTCGACAGAAGAATGTTGCTACCTATGTACTAGATTAAGTCTTTATGGAGCAAAACTGTTGTTACAACTGAAGACTAATCATGGGTTAGCGAATTTTGATATCATAGATATGTCTTGAATATTAGATTGTTATGTATGTATTTGTGATTTGAAAGTTGTAACCTTGTAACTTTGGCTATAATTTTTTTATAACTTTTGCTCTGTGATATATAAGTTTTATGCTTATGATCCTTCGTCAATTAATGAAATTGTAATGCTTTTCCCTTTAAAAAAAAGAAGGAAAAAATTAAGCTCACATATTATGCTAATGTACACTACTCAAAATGGGAACAAAAGCAACGAAGAAGAAACAAATGATGATGTCACATCGCATTAATTTGAACTAGGTTGAATACTTTCATTTAATTTGGTCACTAAAATTGTTACTTGACTTTTAAATATGTAAGAAGCACTTACATAATAATAATAATAATAAATCATATATTTCTTACATGATATATAAAAAATCTATAAACCGGATAGAAGGAAATTTCTCTAACCTAATTTGGAAAAAAAATTTATATCCTAAATGTTGATATCATATGTATAAACTTCTTTTTTAACTCTTTATTTTTTCAATTCTGATTTTCATTTTTTTAAGAGATTAAAGGGAATAATTTTATTTATATAAATTTATGGGGGTAGAATGGAAAACATGAGTCTAGAATTATCTCTATTTTCACTTGAAATATAGATGAATTATTTTATGGTTTAGATTAAATTTCACATATTTAATGATATATATTCCACATGGTGAATATATTGTCACATATTTAAAAATTTTAATTAGCATAGCACCATGTACACAATTAAATGCAATAAAACAAAAAATGGACTTTGAAATATCTAATGGTTTATATTTTGCTACGCTATTTAAAATTTTTAATTGATATGACACCATGTACACAACTAGATGCAATAAAACAAAATATGGACTATAAAAGATCTAATGATTTAGATGTTGCAATATGGTAAATATATTGACACATCATTTAAAATTTTTAATTAAAATAATACAATATACATCATTAGATACAACAAAACCAAATTGAAACTTTTACTTGAAATGGATTTGAATCTCCTATGATCTCTTGCTCAAAGAGAGGTGCAAATAAAATTGTAGGGAGCTAAGAGAGAGAGAAGAGGCTCCTCTACTTGAGCATGGGAGGAGCCACCCAGTTCCACTGTCTACTAAACGATTTTGATTCGTTACTATTTATCTCACTTTTTTATAAGCTTAATAGTGAATTTAAGAGTCCCATCATCTTTAAAGGAATATAAGAAAAACTTGTAACATTATTCTTAAGAGATAAATGAATTTTATAAGCACTATGTGTCTTTTTCTAACCGGCATATAAATAATTTTCTCCTATTTAGCTTCGTAATGTCATTTTTCTCTTTACCCATTTCCCTTGATATTGCGTAGAAAGAGATAAAAACAAAAACAAAAAGAGAGTTGTATTACTACTTACGGACAATACATGACTATGAAAGCTCAGGGAAAAAAAAATGCATGACTAGTAAATATGTTCTTTTCAATTTTTTTTTTTTGTTGGAAAAAGAGGCTTGGATATTTTGTTTTCTACTTCCACGAGGTTTGGATTTGATATTCAATTATTTAAATTTGTGTATTTATTTTTATATGCTGGATACTGAATGGTGACCTCCATCTTCCAAGGTCAAAGAAAGGACTTAGAAGCAAAAACAGGCCACCAAAGACTTTAGAGAGAACTTTTCAAAGAAAGACTTGATCTTAAGAGTTGGAAAAGAGAGAAAGATAGAGCGTAATACTTTTCAATTTATTATTTTTATTTTTTTTAGAGGTCTTTCTCTCTCTCAGGTAGGATTGCAATTTGCAAGTCTCTTCCAGAGACACGATCACTATTTTCCCAGAAAATTCTCAGCTCATTTTCCCGGAAATTGAGTGAAAGATCGTTGCTTTTGTGTGTTTTCATGGGCTTGAACTCCTTCTCAGGTCTGTCTCTTTCTCTTTCTCTTTTATCTTCTGATATCAGTGAAGACTTTGTTGACTATAAGTCTTACAAGTTGTTCGATGGGTTCCTTTTGAATTTCATTTTTAGCTTCAGATTACAGAAGAACGTTGAAAATTGAGCCTTTGTTGGTCTTCCCTTTGTTGAACTGGGGCTAGAATTCACATAGACTTACACTACCTGTCTTTATTGAAGTCCTTGCTGCTGTACACCTTAAATTTGTTTGGTTTAATTGGAAGTAGATATCTGGAATGGTTCCGTTGAGTCTGTTTGGTTTCCAGGAAATGTAGGAAAGAAGCATTCATTATAATTGAGTTGTAGATTTTTCATTATTTGGCATGTGGGATATCAAACAGCTTTACTCAAATGTGTTCCGATACAAGCATTTTGGCTTCTGGGTTTTGCCATTATTGGAAATGAAAATAACATTGCCTTCCTTTCGGTTCGAGAACTAAATAATAGAGAAGACAATAGTAATTTGGATGGAATATATATATATTTTTTCCTGGGATTTTCTAGGAGTGGAAAGCTCGCCTAAATCAAGCCCAGTAATCATGAAACACATTAAGTGGGAGCTTTCATACTTTAAAATAATGTAAAGTCCAGGATTCAAAATTTTGATTTATTTTTCTTAGCAATCAAACGTAGCAATACGCATGTGGTTTCAATTTTTATGTGCTTTTGCTTTCCACTTTAGATGTGCAGCAACTTAATGTAGGCATGGGATATCTTTAAACAAGTGTAAATAATTTATCTGGTATAGGAAACATTGAGCTCATAACTGACTCACTTAATTCAAATTGATATTCAAGGTATGAGAAAATATCCGAAGGGTGTTACGGGTACCAAAGTGGTTCTGGATCAGAAGGTCCAGGTTGTAGTCCTGCGACCTGGCTTCTGTGATCTTTAGTCAGTGTTTTTATCACATGGGAAAAGATAATTTTGCTACCTAGCTTTATTTGGCTGCAATATCATGGCAGTGGATTTGGTTACTAGTGCCTCTATCATTCCGGGTTCAGAAGTCCTTTCTCAGACAGTAGAGGCCATTCTCGAGATTGTAATTGCTGCCAATGACGTCCTTGTTAAGAAGGATAGTTTTAAGGAACTTGCAGCTTACTTGGAAAGAGTTGTTCCTGTCTTGAAAGAGTTGAATAGGAAAAATGTTAATGATTCTCAGAGCTTAAACAATGCTATTCAGATTCTCAACCGAGAAATCAGAGCTGCAAAGCAACTGACTTTGGAGTGCAGCAAGAGAAATAAGGTATATCTCTTAATGAATTGTCGGACAATAGTAAAGCACTTAGAAGACACAGTGAAAGAGATCAGTCGGGCACTAAGTCTCCTTCCTTTGGCCTCTCTGAATATTTCATCTGCCATTAGTGAAGAGATTAGAGATCTCTGTGACAATATGCAGAGAGCTGAATTTAAGGCAGCCATAGCAGAAGAAGAGATTTTGGAGAAAATCGAGTCCGGAATACAGGAGAGGAATGTTGATCGTTCTTATGCCAATAATTTGCTGGTTCTCATAGCAGGAGCTGTTGGGATCTCGACTGATAGGTCTGCACTGAAGAAGGAATTTGAAGAATTCAAGAATGAGATAGAAAATGCGCGGCTGAGGAAGGATGAGGCTGAAGCAATACAAATGGATCAGATAATTGCATTACTAGAAAGGGCTGATGCTACTTCATCTCCTAGGGAAAAAGAAATTAAGTATTTCACCAAGCGGAGATCTTTGGGTAGTCAACCATTGGAACCTCTTCAATCATTTTATTGCCCAATAACACGTGATGTTATGGTGGACCCTGTGGAAACTTCTTCAGGACAGACATTTGAGAGAAGTGCAATTGAAAAATGGTTTTCAGATGGGAACAAATCGTGTCCTCTGACCATGAACTCTTTAGACACATCAGTGTTACGGCCTAATAAAACTTTGCGGCAATCAATCGAAGAATGGAAGGATAGAAACACCATGATTGCAATTGCTTCCATCAAACAAAAACTCATGTCTGAAGAGGAAGATGTACTTCAAAGCCTAGAACAGCTACTGGATCTCTGTGAACAAAGGGACCTGCACAGGGAATGGGTAATATTGGAGAACTATATACCAAATCTTATTCAACTTCTTGGTGCCAAAAATCGTGACATAAGGAATCATGCTCTTGTCATCCTCTGCATTTTGGCAAAGGATAGTGATGATGCCAAGGTGTGTCTTTATTTAATTTGAACAATATTAGTTTGTCTCCATCTTTTCTTGTCTTTTAATAAGTTTGCAACAGTTAGCTATATTCTCATTGAAACTGGCCTTTATAAAGTTTATTAAGGACATGCAGCTATTTGTTTGGGCTTGTTGCAGAATCAGATTTATATTGGATACAAGTATTTGAACATGTATGCTAAGAATATATTGATTTATAGGATTCTCGGATGCTATAATTCTTACCTTTTTATCTTCATATAGGCGTGGATCTTATTTTTGTTACATTGGATTTATATGCATGTAAATTGGGTCTCCAAGAGTATTTCATTTTTGCAAATTTGGATACTTGATAGAAAGTTATTGATGAATTATTACTGTCATTTTTGTTTTTGAATGGGTATCCCTCATAGTGGAGAACCTAATTCACTCCATTTTAACTCTAGATTTCCCCTTCTGCTGTGAAGTTTTCTTTTTGAAAAAACCACCTCTGCAATAGATATCCCCTTCTGCAGATATCAGCTAGAATGCTGATATCTGTTGTAATTTTTTTTTTCCTCAAGAAACTCAGAAACGTTTTGCAGGAAAGAATTGGAAAAGTTGATAATGCAATTGAATCTATTGTTCGATCTCTTGGGCGCCGTGTTGCAGAAAGAAAGTTAGCTGTGGCATTACTTTTGGAATTATCAAAATCTAATTCAGTAAGAGACTGCATAGGAGATGTTCAAGGTTGCGTATTGCTATTGGTGACTATGTCAAGCAGTGATGATGGTCAAGCTGCCAGAGATGCCCAGGCACTGTTGGAGAATCTCTCATACTCTGATCAGAATGTTATACAGATGGCAAAGGCAAATTATTTTAAATATTTGCTTCAGCGGCTCTCAACAGGTTCTTTCAATAAACATTTTGTCACTTTAGCTTGTCATGAATTTCCCTGTAAAAGAATTTTAATTTTTTGTTTTTGGTTTGTGTAATAGGAAGGTCCCTCATATTGAGTTTTTAAAGTTTAGTGAGGATTTACTCTGTAGTTAACAGTTCTAGCCTGGATACTAGAATAGATCAACTGCAAACCCTGGACCCTTTGCACTTTAATACAGTCCTCCTTTATCTCAAGCACATTCTCCGGTAGTTACCCGTCCTAGCAGAGTTTCTTCACTAGCATCACATAGCCCTATCATGGATAAATATGTAATTAAAGAAGGACCAAACGAAAAGGACAATTTCCAGTAAATGATGAAACCAAGTAGAGCATAACTAGATGGATGATGGACCATGTTATGCTCAATGTTGGATAGTTGATCATAATATGCAATTATGTCTTTTTTAAAAAATTTAAGTTGAAAAAAAGAAAAGGAAGGTTCCTTCTGATGGGAATCATATAGTATATTAGCTAATAAGATCAGGAGTACTTTTATTTTTCATCAGTACAGTTTTACTTGGCAGTGATCCAACTTCAAGAGAAGCCAATTGCATTAAACTACTGAGCTTTGTTGAACTCTGGAAAACAGACATGATTAATGTGCATTAATATATTAAAAACCTAATAGAGTAAGGTTCCGTGGAAGCTTAAATTGGAAGTATCAATTTTGTAAATGTGTTTGGAAAACTTTTAGTTATGGGCACATGGGGGTGAATTTCTGTATCTTTGATTCACTTGTTTCGAAGGCTTGAGCTCATGATAAAGAAATATAGTTATGCAATAACTTGGCTCATTTTATTATGCAGGACCAGAAGATGTAAAAATGGTTATGGCGACAACTTTGGCAGAAATGGAGTTGACCGACCACAATAAAGAATCCTTGTTTGAAGCAGGTGCTCTAGGTCCTCTTCTTCACTTTGTCTCACATGGTGATACTCAGATGAGAAAAGTAGCTTTTAGAGCCCTTCAGAACCTCTCTAGTTTACCAAAAAATGGTCTGCAGATTGTTAGAGAAGGTGCAGTACGCCCATTACTTGATGTTCTCTTCCATCATAGCTCGTCATCACGTAGCTTGCGTGAACATGTAGCAGGCACAATTATGAACCTAGCTGTATCAACCGTGTCTCAGGGATCCAGCGAGATACCAGTTTCATTATTGGAATCTGATGAAGATATTTTCATGCTATTCTCTTTAATCAACTTGACGGGGCCTGATGTACAACAAAGCATTATCCGAACCTTTCAGGCCTTGTGCCAATCCCCTTCTGCTACAAATATCAAGAGCAAATTAAAACAGGTATACATTTATATTGGAAACATGTTTTTATTTCAATGAGAACAGGTTTCATGATGACAGAACCGATTTACCACTCAACCCAAAAGCTTCTATTGGCTTAGGCTCAATTATGTTATACTAACTATTCACACTTATGACAACCATCCAATGTTGTCCTTTAACATCTTTGATCTCACAGGTGTACACTTAATAATCTTCATCGCATGTGTGAGTTCATCACCACTGTTACACACCTCAAACAAAAGCTTTATCAATTGTATGGGCAATCTCCACGATAACTTGTGTGAGCTATGTGGACTTTATCCATACCATGCACTTTTCTCCCTATTCCCGCTATGAAAGGGACCCGCCATCCACACATGCATACTGTCTTTGCTCTAACTGTAAAAGATATCATCCACTGTACAGCATAACACCATTAGCTCTTATATTACTTGTTGAGGAGATTTGACATATTGAGAAGTCTCCTAGTTCAACCATATTATAATATATAGGGGCACCAATCAACCCAAAATTTTAGGCCTAGATTTGGACCCAATTATGTTTTATTAACCACTCACATTTGTGATAACTGTCCAATATGGGACTTGACATTTTTTATACTCACATATGTATACTTAACACTTTCTGTGAAGGGAAAGAGATGTTTGTAGAATCTTAGGATTATAAAATGAACTAAAATAATGATGAGACCAAGTTTAATAAGCAAAACCAAGCCAAGTCAGATCCCTATTTTAAGTGCAGGCAGGAAATTGTCACAAATGGCCTTGATGCCTAAGCTTTGCTTAGTTTCTACGGGTTGCTGCCTGAAATTAGGTGGTTTGCTAGGTGGCATAATATAGAATGAAGCTTTCACCCGTTGTGTACTCTCTCTCTCACCTACCGCCACCCCATAGTGTCTCTCTTCCCCCTTAGTGCAATGACATGCATGGTTTATTGTTATTGGTACAATCAATAATTTACTGTTTGCAACCTTTCTTAACTCTGGCTCCTGAAAAGTTTGAACTTCTTGGCTGCTAAGATGTTCTACTTTTTGGAATTATGAAATAACTAGAAGAGATGATGATTTTCCCAGTGAAATAAGAACCACTTTAAGCAAGCCCCTGCCCTCTCTCTCTCTCTCTCTTTTTCCTCACCTTCTTTCTTGTTCTTCTTTTACCCTTTCTTATGAAATCACATAGGCCAGGTTACTTCTTCTCTCCAATACTTACTAACATACTGTGAAGACAGTGAAGGTGATAAGATTTTTTTTTTTTTTTAAAATTGCTCTTTTATTCATCCCATAACTCATCTTAAATATATTTCTGCCAAATGCTAACTTATTCTCTATATAGTCAGTCCTGTAGATACAGTATGTCAACATTAACTGGTTTTATTACATTTACAGTGTTCAGCTGTGCAAGTACTGGTTCAGTTGTGTGAGCATGATAACCTAGATGTACGAGCACATGCTGTAAAGCTATTTTGTTGCCTGGCAGAAGGTGGTGATGAAGCCACCATCCTGGAGCATGTAGGTCAGAAGTGCATTGAAACTTTACTCGGGATCATCAAATCTTCTGACGATGAAGAAGAGATTGCTTCTGCAATGGGCATTATCTCTAATCTTCCAGAAACCTCCGAGATCACTCAGTGGCTTCTGGATGCTGGGGCACTCACAGTAATTTTCAGTTACATTCATAATGGCAAGCAGAAAGATCCCCGTAAAAATCAGTTGATAGAGAATGCTGTTGGAGTTTTATGTCGTTTCGCTGCACCAAATAACTTGGAATGGCAAAAGAGTGCAGCTGAAACAGGCATTATACCCTTGTTGGTAGAGTTACTACAGTTAGGAACCACCTTGACAAAAAAGCGTGCAGCAATTTCTCTGTATCGATTTTCAGAGAGTTCGCTTGGGCTGAGCAGGTCAGTACCAAAGCGCAAGGGGTTATGGTGCTTCTCAGCTCAATCAGAAACTGTCTGCCCTGTTCATGGAGGAATCTGTAGCACTGAATCATCATTTTGCCTTTTGGAGGCTGATGCAGTGAGACCACTAGTGAGAATTCTTGGGGAACCTGATCCTGGAGTTTGCGAGGCTTCTTTAGATGCACTGTTGACTTTAATTGAAGGTGAGAGACTCCAGAGTGGTAGTAAGGCGCTTGCAGATGCAAATGCCATACAACCAATAATAAAATTTCTTGGTTCCCCTTCTCCCAGCTTGCAGGAGAAGGCTCTACATGCTCTAGAGAGGATTTTTCGGTTGATGGAGTTCAAACAGAAGTATGGAGGCGCAGCTCAGATGCCATTGGTTGACTTAACACAGCGTGGAAGTGGTAATGTGAAGGCTCTGGCTGCAAGAGTACTTGCTCACTTAAATGTTCTTCATGATCAGTCTTCATATTTCTAAAAGATGGATGAGTTGAATATGAGCAAGAAACTGGTTTTGATATTTTAATCTTTCGAGAATCATGAAAAGAAATGCAGGAAGACATTCATGGCTAGGCATGGGACCTTGGCACAGCATACCTCGTTTCTCAGCTGTAATTGGGCATTCCATATTGCAGCTAAGAAGACAAACCAGATTGAGCATGTGATCTCAAGTGCGGAGTTGGGTTCATTTATTTGGGAGTCAGCTTCGTGCACCCAAGATGACCTAAATCCAATTTGTCTATTATTGTCCGAGTAATGCTAGAAACTACATTTTTATTATACAAGTATCTCACAATGTTGAGGTGACAGTTCCAACTAATCTTTGGATTAGTTTTTGTTAAAAAAAAATATTATGAGTTGGATGAGATTGTCACACTGACATTGTAAGATAAGTGTAAGATAAAAATGTGGTATATAGTATTTCTCTTATTGTCCATAGTAGGCCTTTGACAAGTGGGAAATTAATTGTGGCGCATATCAAACGCCCTAGGATGTACTCTATCCACATTATGTCTATACATATCGATGCTTGATTGGTTTATCGGTGGAGGAAGAAAAAATTAATCTGTGCCACCAGTGGCCTTGTCTATTCTATTAGTTAGCCAAAATGAGGCCATTTTTTATTATATTTGAATTATTTTCCATTAATTTCTGGGATGTGGATTCTTTGATTCTTGTTTATAATGAGAAGAACTGTAAGAGAATACAGAATAGGGTCTTGTCTTGAATTGTTATATCTTGTGTTACATTTTCTTGATCGGGCATTACAAGCCTATTATTTGAAGTTAAAAGGGGCGTTGGAATTAATAACCTCGTTTTCTTTGATGATTGAGCTCAACTTAAATTAGATTATGGCTTTGTGGGTGGCAAGCAAGGGTGCACAGAAGAAAGCCATTAGGACAAGACATGGGCCAGCCCATGGCAAACCAAATTGTCCTAACATTAGTATTTGAGTCAAAACCTTAATTCCCTTTTTAAGGAAACGAAAAAAGAGAAACATGAAATCAACAGAAGCCTCCGGCCGAAAAGCAAGAAAACGAAAGCCACCCTTTAACTTGTTAGGGCCATTCACATAATTGGGCTAACCAAAATCGAAATTCTGTTACAATATATTTATATTGGATTAGGTGGGTGATGCCACATACAACGGGTTTGTTATGAACCAGGTGAAGCAAATCCATGCCTACACTCTTAGAAATGGCATCGACCACGCCAAAACCCTTATTGTCAGTCTACTTCAAATCCCGAACCTTTCATATGCCCAAAAGCTGTTCGACCTTATTCCCAAGCCAACCGTCTTTCTCTATAGCAAGCTTATTCAAGCTTATTCTTGTCATGGACAATACTACCGGAGCGTATTTCTCTACTCCCAAATGTGCCTTCAAGGCTGCCCACCAAACCAACACACCTTCACCTTCCTCTTTGCCACTTGTGCTTCCCTCTCCTCCCGTCGCCATGGCCAAATGCTCCACGCCCATTTTGTCAAGTCGGGTTTTGAGTATGACGTGTTTGCCTCAACTGCTTTGGTTGACATGTATGCTAAACTGGGCATGTTGGCCTCAGCACGTCAAAAATTTGATGAATTGGAAGTAAGAGATATACCCACTTGGAATTCAATCATTGCGGGCTATGCCAGGTCTGGGGATATGGATGGTGCGTTAGAATTGTTCGGTTTGATGCCTTACAGAAATGTGGTATCATGGACGGCAATGATATCTGGGTACTCACAAAATGGACAGTACGCAAAGGCCTTAAGGATGTTTTTGAGGATGGAAAAGGAGAAAGATGTGAGGCCGAATGAAGTGACTATAGCTAGTGTTCTTCCAGCTTGTGCAAATCTTGGGGCATTGGAGGTTGGAGAGAGGATTGAAGCATATGCAAGAAAAAATGGGTACTTCAAGAATTTGTATGTAAGCAATGCTGTATTGGAAATGTATGCGAGGTGTGGTAAAATTGATGTGGCTTGGCATGTGTTTTATGAGATTGGCCGCTGCAGAACATTGTGCTCTTGGAACTCAATGATCACGGGTTTAGCTGTCCATGGAAAATGCAACCAGGCTCTAGAGCTTTATGATCAAATGCTGGTATGCAGTCTCTTTGCTTAGCTCTCTTTCATTAATGAATGACTAGTATTGCAAATTAATGGTTTTAGGTTCTCACTATCACTTTTCGTGTACTGTTGCTTTATACCAGAGAGAAGGAATTGCACCAGATGATGTTACATTTGTGGGACTTCTCTTGGCATGCACCCATGGAGGCTTTATCATAAAAGGCCGACAACTCTTTGGATCAATGGAAAAAAGCTTTCGTATCACGCCCAAATTAGAACATTATGGATGCATGATTGATCTGCTAGGCCGTTCAGGAGAACTGCAAGAAGCTTATAATCTCATACGGAGTATGCCTATGAAACCAGATTGTGTTATATGGGGTGCACTTCTGGGGGCTTGCAGTTTCCATGGGAATGTTGAGCTGGCTGAAATAGCAGCCGAGTCCCTCTTTGAGCTTGAACCATGGAATCCAGGTAACTATGTCATTCTTTCCAATATTTATGCGTCAGCAGGCCGATGGGCTGGAGTTTCAAAGCTGAGGAAGTTGATGAAGGGTGGCCAAATTACAAAAGCAGCAGGGTATAGTTCCATTGAAGAGGGAGGCCAAATTCATAATTTCATTGTGGACGATAGATCACATCCAAAAAGTTATGAAATATATGCTTTACTGGATGGAGTTTATACGAAGATGAAGCTTCAAAGAAATGCTACCGATTGTGAATCCGAACTTGAAGAACAGTGATACCAATATATGATCTTAACTTTGAAGGAAGCGACTGTGTGCACTAGTTGGATAGTTTAAAGCTGGGATTTCCAAGCCGTTTGGCATAGCATAGCATTAGATATAGGAAAAGAGTTCATCATATTTACGTTATTACTTCAAAATGATTAGTAAAGTTACAATTAGGCATTGTTTGCCAAATGACAGCACACTCCTCAACTTAACACGGCAGTGTTCCTCTCTTTGTGAATACAAGACATTGCTGCTTGCCCAATAAAGGGTGTCATGCCATCATTTTTTGTCAAATAACCATAATGTCCTCTCATGTTTTACGGTGCAACACAAAAGATGAAAACATGAGTGTTAAAAGACAAAAAAACCCTTTGAAAAAAATACTGCCTTCTTCTTCGTTGCTGTGGGTAGGGGTACAATGGGAACTGATGAACGCTGTGGGTAAAGGGGTAAAAATAGAAAATGATAAAATAAAATTTCAAACCTGCCGAGCTGTTATCTGCAGCACTATCCTGACATCTGATGAACAGTGCTGTGTTTCAATTTGTGGGGGAATGTGTTATCATTTGTCAAACACCCTCTTAGGCAAATTTAGATAGGCCTACAATGCAAGGGATCCATATACACTCTCTCAAGGCAGATCAAACTATAACATGACCTGAGTCCCCAGCCCAACCAAAGGCATAGTGGTAGGAAACGGTGGGCATAAATCCCACCCTCTTAGCATCGTGCCCTAGTAATCTCAAACTCATGTCCTCTTATTACTACTAATCCACTGGTAGTAAGTTTGCTCATTAACTTGCTAGGTTTTTTTTTTTTTTTTTTAACCACATTTTGACCCGACTTAATCCTAAACTTAAAACTCACAACTTAAGATGTCTTTGACACTGAATTTGTCAAATACTAAACACCTAACAGGGTGTCTGCAGAACCAGTGTTACCTCAACATGGTGAAGGCTATTGCATTTATAATATAGATTGTTACAAGTATGACATATCTGTACAAGATATAGACACTGAAAAATGAATACTACCTACTGGGATTAATTTTATCTAAACCTATTTTCTTATCCTTTGCTTCAAGTGATTGGTGGTTGCTGTTTTCTATCTTTTGTCCTCTCTGTTTTATCATGATGATGTTGGTTGGTATCTTAATGATTAATCCTTAAAGCACCAAGACCAAAGCTCCAGTCAGTTATTCATTCCAAAGCTGCCCACATGTTAACAGCCATAAAAGTAGCCGTAAATTTATTAAGTTATAATTTGAAAGCCAACTTACCCAATGATGATGCCTGCTCTGACGAATTTTTAGGTAAGCATTACACACTCCACATTGAGAACAAGATAATGCAGGTCCAGAACTTGTTAAGCTACATACATAACCAAATAAATATATCTTTATAAATTATAACCTACAAATAATGATAGTACGTGTAAAATTTAGCCAAAAGTTCACAAACTATGGGAATTGATTGTGAAATAAGAGTGAACCCCAAAGTTCTGTATTTTCAGAGTGAGAAAAATGCAGAATGTGGGATAATAGCCTCGAAGATTAAGCGATAAAACAATACTTATATATTTTCTTTTTTCTAATGTGAATGAACAAACGTGACTGGTGTGTCCTCCATATAAAACCCTACAACCTTCCAGAAAAATAAATTTATGAAAGAATGGTTTGGTCCATCTGTGACCTGAATGAATTTGCTCTCACGCCAATCATGGACCTGAAATTTGATCATGCTGTCTTCTCCTTTGCTATCCACTTTTGATTCCTCCCCACAAATTTAAGAACCTCCTCAATAAGAATCACAGGTGCTGATATCAAAATGACCAAAACCCACTCATTCGGACTCAATGGCACGACACCAAACACGTCTGCCAGGAAGGGAACGTAGAGAATGAGGCAGTGAAGTCCAAAGGACACTGACATGGCAACCAAAAGCCACGGGTTCCTCCAAGGTGGCATTTTCACCAAGCTGTTGTCTTCCGAAACTGCATTCAGGGAATTTAACATCTCTATTGCCACCAACACAGAAAGTGAGAGAGTCATTGCCTTCACTTTACCAACAGAAAAGTAGTCACAAGGGTCGGTAAACGAGATCATGCGGCCCCCGGCAACCGTGAATGGACTTGCGGTGAAATTCGACCATGACGGGCACTCCCCCCAATTGCGAAGCTGAGATAATTCAACTAGTGTATGCCCATCACTGATGAGATTGATACCCATAAAAGAAGGTTGAGTGTACCACAAGACAAAGATGCCAACGGTTGCAATGCCCACATAAGAACCAATTACCTGCCATTTGGGATGCATAAGTATTGTGTAATGCAGTAGATATTAACAAGAAACTTCACTTAATTGATATGTAGAGTGAACTTTTCAGTATCAGTTTATCTCATGGAGTGAATGGTAGAAAGTTTGATCTTGCAACACACTCCTCTTTCATTTGCTAACTGGGATATAATTTCATTTGTTTCCATGTATTTATTAGAGCTATAAATTACATGATTTGAACTTTTCTAAATGACCTATAAATTTAAGGATGTGGCTTAAGCATCTGTTACATAATGTGTCACTTAAAAGTATCAAAACAATACTTATGAAGCATGATTTTTTTTTAAAAAAAACAAAGGTACTCACAATGCATGATTGTGATAGGTGTGTCTGAAAATAATAGGCTTGCATTTGTGAATTTTAATGTAAGAAATGCAAATGATGCAATGTGTATAACGTATACCATTGGCAGGGTAGCCTATTCTAGGTTTTTGTTTCCCAGATTGGCTCAAAGGTTCTTTCACCCTCCCATTCTGGACATTTTAGTTTTGCTCTAAATATTGTCTAGGACAATTTTAAAGGGCTTAAGTTTCTTAACATTAATTATTACATAGAAAAGACCTTTATTCGTTCCTACTCTTTAATGTTATTATTTAGTTCCAAGCTTACAAGGGGACAAAAGACCCACTAGGCTATTAGACCAGTGCAAATTCTGGCACATCAATCCAAATAGTTCTCAGTGATGTGACACACTATGAATTACAAACCAAATGGGATTATTGCCCAATAATTTGTTTGGAAACTGAAAATATTGATTTATCTTCAATTATGTGGTTAAGCCACAATTCTTCTTGGTTCAGATAATAGTAAGTTATATATAAGAAGGGACTAGCATGACTTCTGCCATACAGAAGTTGGAAGCAAAGATGAAGAGTGTAAATCATACTAACCATATAACGGAGAAGAACCCAAGAATGTATTAGAGCATCATCACTTCTGCGGGGCGGTTTCCGCATTATATCAACATCAGCAGGGTTAAAACCAAGAGCGGTTGCAGGAGGGCCATCAGTAACCAAATTCACCCACAGGAGCTGTACAGGTATCATACATTCTGGTATCCCCAGTGCAGCAGTCAAGAATATGGATATTACCTCTCCAACATTTGATGATATCATGTACCTGCAGACTGAGGAAATTAAAAGAATTCCTTGAATTCAGTCAAAAGGGAAAAGGAGACAAAGTAAGGGATGTACCGGATAAAGGCTTTCATGTTATTATAAATTGAGCGACCCTCTGCGACAGCCAAAACAATGGTACTAAAATTATCATCTGCCAAAACCATATCTGAAGCTTCTTTTGCAACCTGTAATGTTTAGGAATGGCGAATTATTAACAAACCACCATGATTCTAAAGGGATATCAAGTTCATACCATGAGGCCCGAAGTAAAAAGAGAAAATCATTGTTCTAACTCAAGGCATAGGTTCAATTCAGTGCAAGGAAAATCCCACAAGGGTTAAAAATTGGATGCTACATTGACCTCTAGGCTACAGCGATGGCTTGTGGTGGCAACCCCTTCAACGCAGGAGGTATAGAAGGAGGGAGAGATTAAGGCAATCCACAACAGAAAAGGCATATATTACAGAAGCCCCCTAAGGATAAATGGATGTATTACCTCAGTTCCAGTAATTCCCATGGCAATCCCAATGTCAGCAAGTTTAAGTGCAGGCGCATCATTTACTCCATCTCCAGTCATTGCAACAATCTCCCCCATCTCCTTCAGCGTCCTCACAATTTCTTGCTTATGCCTAGGCTCAGCACGCGAGAAAACCTTCCCTCCAGGTTTTGACAATATTTCAATTTGCTGTGCAGATGAGAGTGCCGTGAACTCTTTACCTGTTAAACTTCTCCCTCTAAGATCCTCACCTTTAAAAAACAAATTAATTTCCTGACAAATGGCCTCAGCTGTGGATTTATTGTCTCCAGTTATCACCATAACTTTAATCCCAGCTGCTCTACAATCCTCAATTGCTTTATGAACTTCATCACGCGGAGGATCCTGTTCAATTTAGTTGTTAAATAAAAATCTTTAAATGAAACAGATTTAAAAATTAATTAATTGATGTGAACAGCAAAACCAGTGACATATACTCACTCTCAGACCAACAACCCCAACAAAAACTAAGTCACTTTCAATTGAGGAGTAGCAAGCTGGATCAAGCAACTTCTTATGTGCAGGATGACTCTCAGCATGGTAGTCAGAAAACTCTCCCAACTCATCCTTATATGCCAAACCCAAGCATCGCAATCCCTTTGAACTCATCTCCTGGAGTTTCAAAAGCAATAGTTGCCTACAAGGTTCATCTATTGGAACAAGGGATCCATCAGCGAGTTGGACATGAGAAGTGCGCTCCAGTAAACTCTCAACAGCACCCTGTAAATCTCAAATTTTTTTAAAGAATGTAGAAGTACACTAGATGAAATAAGTGCTGAAATATGCTGCAATTTCTGAATAAAGCAATGTTGACCTGACTGCAATGAAGTTATCTAACAACTGTCCGAGGGATTATATCTAAACTCATTCAATTCAGGCAACAATTTCATAAGGACAAAAATACTGATCAAACAGGTAGTTGCACTTCCATTTTCAGCAAGTCCTTCACACAAACTAATTTTTATGAGTTTATAAAGTTTGTTTTTATTTTAACTGCGTACGCAATTTAACAAAAAAAATACAAAACCTTGATTTTTAACATAAAGCATCAGAGTAAACATTTAGGGGAGAACATCACTGCTAAGCATTGTTTTCAAGACGAGAAAGTCTACCCCGTCAAAATTCAACTCACATCAGTAAAAACTCAAACAGGCATCACTGAGACAGATATAGAGCCAACTTTGCCAAAGTGATACTACTGAGGATGCTTTCTCAAGACAATTCATCAATGTTTGAGTAGTGCAAAAGAAAATAATGCTATTAACACTGGACTGTAACCGGTTATTTACACAATTATGTTGTTTATACAGTGATTATAATACATTAAAAGTATACAATATAGCAAGTCATCTCAGGCTGACTTCAGATTCAAGTTTAAACTAACTGGACAACTTCTTGGAGTGAAGTCAACCTTCCAAATAACACTTTGACTGGGAGGAAAAGATTGAAGATATCACTTAATCTTCTTCTCATTTTACCAACAGCAAACTCAAAAGGTCAAAACCAAGTCATACGTCTAGGCTTGTTTGCTAACACTTCCTCTTTTTCCTTTTTCCTTTTCACCCAAAAAAGTCAAAACACTCCCCAAAAACTCAAAACTACTTTCACCTTTATATTACATCAAAACACTTTTTCAACCAGAACACAAAAAAACCTCCTAAAAAACGTTATCAAACACCAGCTATACTAGCCATCTTCATTTTGATAAAAGCATGAAGTTCAAAAATAACAATCACCTTGACAAGAAGTCGGTTATGACCAGATGGCTCCTGCACAATAACACTCATTGACTTGCGGATGCGATCAAACTCCAATGTGGCAACCCTTTTGGATCTTTTCACCCACCACTCACAACAGCCTGTAGTAAGCAAAAGTGAATAAATGTGGAAAATTTCACAGCTTTCACACACTTTATGTCATCCATAGAAAGTTTTTTGTGCTCACCTAATTTCACCGTGTTGCTGTCAATCAAATAGTTTGCAGCAAGTTGTGTATCGCGAATTTTGTTCCTCGCCTTGACATCTGGAACTCCCATCTTTTCAACCAAAACCTTAAGAGCTGCCTCAGTGGGCAAACCCGTAGCTCTATAGAGACGGCCATCAAAATAGATCCCAGCATCATTGCAAACAGCACATATTTCTGCCATGGCTTGCAAATTGGCATCCATATTGTAGCAAGTCCAGTCAACAATTCCCCCGTCCTTGGGATCATAAGTAGTGCCTTCAACACGAAAGATTCGAGAAGCCGTTGTTTTCCCTCCCAAAGTGAAAAATTCTGTCACAGACATCTGATTTGTAGTCAGAGTCCCAGTTTTGTCTGAACAAATCACAGTTGTGCATCCTAAGGTCTCTACACTTGGAAGCTTCCGCACAATTGCATTCTTTTGTGCCATTTTCCTCGTACCAAGAGCCAAAGACGTCGTAATTACAGCAGGAAGGCCTTCTGGGATGGCAGCAACCGCTAAAGCAACAGCAATCTTAAAATAGTACGTGCATTTCTCAAAGGAAAATTGAATATTTACAGGCCATCCATCCATAACATCCCATGAGAGGAAATTTTTGTAGTTTATGATCCAAACAACGAGGCAAACAATGCCAATTGCAGTCGTAAGCCTGCTCCCAAATTCATCCAGCTTCTTCTTCAAAGGGGTGTCAGTGTCTTCCAGAGAAGCCTCATGTATTTGCTTTTGTATCTTCCCAATCTCAGTGTTCATCCCCGTACTAACAACAATACAGATACAGCTCCCATTGACAACTGTTGTGCCTGCAAAAACCATATTTTCTTTAGCCTGCAACTCACAGTCATCCATGGATATAGGATCCGTGCCTTTCAAAACGGGCATAGCCTCTCCAGTCAAAGAGCTCTGCTCAACTCTCAAAGTCGTGGTTTTCAAAGCCGCAATTCTCATGTCGGCGGGGACTTTGTCTCCTACCCGCAATTCTACAATATCCCCTGGAACGAGCTCTCTTGCAGGCAAATCCGGCACCAAGTAACCCTCCCTTAAAACCTTTCCAGATTCACATTGCATCTCTTTTAGAGCCTCAAGCGCCCTTTCAGCATTGCTCTCTTGCCAAACTCCAACAATGGCGTTGAGGACTAGAATCAAGACAATCACAAAGGGTTCCACAAAAGCTTCAAATCCAGACTCCCCAGTTTCGCTTCCATGCATGTAAGCTAGAATAAACGATATACAGGCTGCAACTAGAAGTATCTTTACAAGCATGTCATCAAATTGTTCTAACACAAGTCGCCATAAGGGCTTTCCCTTCTCTTTAGTGAGCTCGTTCAAACCATACCTCTCACGCCGCTTCTCAACCTCATAAGTGCTCAAACCCTTATCAAGTTTCACACTGAACTCTTTCAAACACTGCTCCACGGACCATGACCATGCAGGGAACGGTTTCTCGTCCATTGATGGATCAATATGGAGTTCAAACGAATATTTCAATCAAAATTCTCTTGAAATCATATCAAATTCCTAAAAAAAAAAGGACAAACACAACAAATTTCAGCAAACATCATCGACTGTGAACTGAAATTCAAAAGAAAAAAGAACTCTCTAAATTACAATGTCATAAAACAATGTTTAAAGTAAAAAATAGGAAAAGAAAACTTCCACAAGGACATTTATTGCTCAGAACAATTACGAACTACCATCTACTTCTTTTCCTCTCTAGTCTCACCAGAGGCAAATAATGGAACTAAAAAGAAAAAGAAAAAAGAAAAGAACCCCCCCTAACTTCTTCTTTACTGCCACAGGTAGCCAACACGAATACTAGAAACCACAATAATGACTGGTCGTGAAATCCAACCGACAATTCAGAGAGACAGAACAAACAAAAGGGCAACCTTAGAGAATTATTTTATAGAAAAAAAAAATTAAAAAAAAAAAAAAACTGTCTGCAAATAACTAAGCACACTACAAACTGCCAACCAACCTTAATAATAGCCAAATAAATGAAACCCAACATGAGATTCAGAAAAACACTACAAAATAATGCGGCAACAAAAAAAAAGGTACTCACAAAACCCAGAGAGCAAGACAAGAAGAAAAAAACTGAAATTTGAATTCTCCGACATACTTGAAGGAAAATAAATAAACCTTTGAACGACAAGAGGAAGTAAAGAGCGAAGTTGAATGCTTGGAGACAAAGCAAAGCCCAAAGAAAAATTCTTTGAGTTCACTTTCACTGAAAGAGAAAGCTAAAACCTTGTCAAACACACAGAGGAATATAAAAAAACTTGGACTATCTTGTTCTTAAGGCTTCACTTTGCTTCTTTTGGAGGTTCAGTGCGTTGGGAATTTTGGCATCTTTCAAACTTTGATTTGAAAAATCCTCCGCAAAAACGGTTGAAATTTCAAAAAGAAAGACGTGGATAAAATCATCTGATTTACATGATGTTATTTTAATAATAATATATATAAATTTTAAAATTAATTTATTTTAAAAAAAAATTAATAAGAGAAATAAGAAAAAAAATTTAAAAAAATCAATTTTAATTGTTTTTTTTTTTTTTGACATGTCCACGTAAAGGTAGAAGAAAAGAGAATTTAAATTTGTGACCTTCATTTCATAAGAAGTGATTCACAACCGATTGAACTACTTCTTAAAAATTTTAATTGTTATTTTTACTATAACTTATATGCTGTTATTTTTCTATTAAAATACTCATTCAAACTTAACTTCAAAGTTTGGCTCCTTTCAAAAAAAAGGAGGGGAGATTTTTCCATGCCACTGATGCTGTTGACTTGTGAATTGTGACCATATGATAATGATAGTACGTGCATCGGTGCATAGCAGCGTATGATATCTTTGTGTGTGTGTGTTTTTTTTATAATTTTTTGAACCCTGAGACATTAGGAATAAAGCAATAGACACAAAAGCAAAACCAAGAAACGAACGTAGAAACACCCAACAAAAAAGTAAATAGGTAGGTGAAATGCGAGACACTGCGGGGACCTGCATTTTTCTATTTGTTGTCCTAATCCCAATGTGGAAGTCAATTACTTTGCTAGCTGGAGTTCACGTTTTCAGTTGAAAAAAAGTGCACATTTCTTCAAATTATTAGATCTAAATGTTCAATTGAAGTAGTTTCTTCTTTTAATACTATCAAAAAAAGTTGTTGTAGTTCAACGAGAATCAGAAGTTGTCAGCCACTTCAGAATTGACCACCCCCAATGTGTCTCCTGGTCGCATTGCTGGTCTATTTGGTTAGGGGTGTAAATTTTATCGGTTATAACCAGCCATCGGCCACAAACTGGCAATCAACTAATTGGCCAATTGTTTTTAAAAGCTGTTAAAAATAATCAATAACCAGTATTTCCGATTCAGTTACTTGTTTTTACATTTATATACACACGGTTATAACTAAAAACCGGGTATATATATATAAACAAGGTTGTTTACTTTAGGTTTTTATTTTTTATTTTTATTTAAAAAAAAAAACACAACAAAACTGAGCTTATTGGATTAAAAAGCTATAATTGTTTCTAAAAAATGGCAAAAAAATAGCTAAATTAAGTCCAAAAAGTAAGCCAAATACCCAAAATATTCAATTTTTACAGACTCGTTACCGACTACCAACTGATAATCAGATAACTGATAGTCGATTACCGGTTTCAATTTTTAAAATTGACCAACTAGCTTCCCCATTTCCGGTTAGCAATTTTATCCAATAATCATTAATCGAAACTGAGTTTACAGCCATATTGTCGATGCCAATCTAGTGACCCACGGGTGGTTTAACTTTTATTCTTTTTAATTTTTAAAATTATTTTTGTCTTTTAAAAAAAAACAATTAGAGGTAATATTTGTGTCTTTTTTTGAGACAAAATAGGTACATTATAATTTTTTAATAATTTGAAAAGATTTGAGAGGAGAGAGTATATGTACATTTTCCTTTTAAATTGTTTTGTTTCTTCATGAATCATATAGGCCGGCCCGCCCAAGTCTTGGTAATTTTCAAAATTTTAAAACATAGACAACTTTTTTCTGTCTGTTGGTGATATATTTTAGGATTAAAAAAGTGTTGGCATAAATAGTATTTATGGGTTAGATTGCAAGGGCTCTTACGTCATAATATATTTTCCAGTTGAGTTCCAACGACAGAAGGAAAAGGCTTTAATAGAGTGGGGACAGGACAGCTGGACGGTGGACAGCTTGTGTCAAAATCTTAATCCGCTTTTACTGTCCTGTAATGCGCGTGTAATTATATTATTATTGGTCGTGGGTTCGATTCCCACAGACAAAATATATACATATATTATTTATAAATAACAAATTATTATTATAATCATTATATTAAATAAATTATTTTTTAATATAAAAATAAGAATATTTTAATAATTTCATACTTTTTCATTATAATTTTATAAAAAATTCTAACGGGATGAAAAAAATGAAAAGAAATCAAAACTAAATACATCAAAGTGAGATTTTAAACACTTAAAAGTGTTTGTAAAAAGTACGTAAATTGATCATGTAATTGAAGTTATTTAATTATTATAGTATTGGTCCTTTAGTTTTATTTTGTTTTTTTGTAGTTCGGTCCTTTATTGTTGGCAGGCAATCTCTATTATGATTTATGAGCCACCAAAGTTCCAGGAAACTTCTTTTGTCTTTTACTTAATCAGAGGATCACCGAATCAGAATCCCTAGATAACGAGAGAATGCCACTCATTTTTTAAAGCCCATGGGACCACACAATATTTTTTGTCACATCCTTTTGTATGGACATATGCTTTCTTTTTTCTCACTACAGAACATTTTCCTTTAAAACAGAGTATTCTGCAAGAAAAGCATGAGGGAGGGCAGGTTATTTTATGCTTAAACTAAGAAAGAATTTCCACACTCATAACCACCCCCCCCAACACACACACACACACACAAAGAAGGGAATTTTCACTATTGAATAAAAATAGGATTATCTTCTATCCACACTTTGGTTCTAAAGATCGGTGAACAACTGCTTTTGTCAAACGATGGGTTATTTCAGTTGCTTCCCTTATAATATGTCCTACAAACCTTGGTTGAATACCATTTATCATAGCTCGTATATCATCGATCAATTAACCACTCTAGCAAGAGTCCTTCTAGTGTCATTCTTTACAATTACGCGTTGGAGCCTCGGATTTGTGCAAGATTTTGCTACCTATCAAGCTGCCAGCGCCTTAGCTACTGTTGGGTCAGTAGTAAATGGCATTGAGGTACATAATAGTTGCGATATAAACCTTCAACGTTTTTGGCTATCACCCAATGACCATCTTTTTGTCTAGGTTATCAATAGTTACATCTCAATTTATTTTAACCACCCCTCAAGAGGTTCCCTCCATATTATTCTCAAATACCTGTGTTGTTTGACATTGCTATATATTATGCACTTTTTACTAACCGAGAGAAGTGGGTAAAATCCCCTCCATAAACTACAAAATGTGTTGCACAAGTATTTTCATTTGTTAATGTACATTTGCATTGTGTAATTTTTGCTTTTAATTTAAATAAGTATTTTGATGTGACATAAAAGTAAAATAAAAAAACAAAAGAAAATATAAAAAATCTTTAACAACACAAATAAATTTTGTAAAGAGTAAAGGCCTGTTTGAACAACTTTGAAACTAGACAAACATAATGGGGGTTATCTGACGTGGGCCGTGATAATTGGGGGCCTTCGATTGGTTAAGCCCAAATAGAAGTTAATGAGTAATAATAACATTGGCGCATTTTGGGCTTTGATTAATCCGTCGAAGGAAGACTTCCACTCACTACTCAGTACTCACTACCCACTCTACAGGCAACACCATCCGATCCCCTCACGATCGGACGGCCACGAAGAACGTTTAGCATAAAAAACATCAGGGCTTCGCTTTGAAATATAAAAACCCCTCTTTACCAAAATTCACACAAAAACACAAATTACTCTCTCTCTCTCCTAGGGTTTGCTTCTGCCTGTGAGGAAATAAAGGCTTTTAAGGTTCTTTTCTCTAATCCTTTGTTAATCTCTCCCGTCTTTTAAGTAATTAACTTTTCGTTATCTTCCTCTCCCCGGTGATTTCTTGCGCTTTTTTGTTTATTTAGTTTTTCATCAATTTTTTTTTTTTTGGTTTTATTGCCTGGTTGGTTTATCGGATACGACGAGAAACAAAAGGGAGATTCTTCCTTTTATGCTTTACTTCGCTTTTTATTACAGAAACGAATGTCTATTGCTTTTCCGAGAAAGTAACGCCCGTTTTTTCTTTTTCCCAAGCGCTTTTTCGTTGTATTTTCTCAGGAGCCAAACGGAGCTTTATGCTTGTTTAGATAGTCGTTTTTCTTTTATTATATGTTATCTGATTATTGGTCGTACGTTTTGTTGGAGTAGTTGCGGCGATGAGGCCGATTTTCGTGGGCAACTTCGAGTACGATACTCGCCAGTCCGACCTGGAGCATTTGTTCGGAAAATATGGGAAGATCGAGCGCGTGGATATGAAATCTGGTAAACATAGTTGTTGTTTGATTTTGATGTTATTGCATTCTATAAGCCTTTCACGGCATATATTTCGAAGAAATTGTCTTGTGATATATGATCACTTATCATTAAGGTAGGCTAAAACCTTTTATTCATAACTGCATGGCAATTGCTGTTTTTATAACAAGGGCATTTTAGATATTTGCTACCCCACGTCGAAGTAGCAGCATTATCATAGGGCAGCCTTTCTTGGCGGTGGCTTGCATTCCAGCCGGAATTTGTCTATGTTGTGTCATTTGCTATTGTTCTGCTATGTATTCTTGTGTATTGGTAGGCTTGTTTCAATCGAACACCTGCTCCTGGTTTTGTCTACTCGTGGAAGTGTGAGCTTGTGGGTTATCTTTCCTTCAGGAGTTTGAAACTAAATGCTTGCCATTTGTTGATTAGCTTGGAGATGGGTCATTTGATCACATGATTCGAGATTAATCTTTCAGCTCTTCTCTTCTATTGTATACAAAATTTTGATTCAAGAATAAATAAGCTAACGGTTGGGGTTCTTATATTGATTTTATAATTAATTATCCGACCATATCTCTTAGAAGTGCCAATTTGGTTGTTAAATTATGTGAAAGTTATGCCCTGCGCTACCCACTTTTATTAGCATACCCTTTTTATTGATCTGGATGTACTACAAAATGGGGGTTTGAATTCTTTGTTCTAATTGAGTGAAACTCTTAAGTTAATTCATAACTGAACTCGGTTTTTGTTTTTTGTCTATTTGGGGGCACTCTCCTTCTAGTCCCTTTTTCCTTTTTCTGTCATCCTCAATTATTCGGTTAATCAGTTTTAAGATAGAGTGATATAGGTTCTGAGGGTTTTGTAATAGTTTCTAGGTGATTTTTTGAGCTGTGGCTTCTTCGTTGATTACTGGTCACGAGTATATCCCCTACAATGATTTTTAATTAACAAAATTTTTCCAAAAAACATAAATTCATTGGATATGAATATGTAGCTACTTGTGTAGTGTGCATATCCAATGCCTGTTTCCAGAATGAAAATGAATGGGAGCCACAAATTTGCAATTTCGTTGGAGAAAGTCTCCATATTTAAGTGTTTCTTTTGACGCAGGAACTTCTACTAATGGAAAATGAGCTGTGAGCTTCTATCTGGGCTCGCCAACATCTGTGCAAAATACTTATTTTGGAAAGGAAACCTTCTTGCATGCCTGCTCTCCTTCTACCCAAAGATAGCATCATCCTGCATTTTCCACACTCCGATCAACCCTTCACTCACTCACTTCATCGCTTGCCACTTCACAAGAATTCTCATAGTGGAATCAGTTCATTTATTATGCCATGCCTACGAACAATGATCATAGGGGATCAATGAAATCTGTCATGCACCAACAACTGGTTATAGTGGGATCAATGAAATCTGTCATCCTATGTCTTCTGTTACTGAACTCGTGCTTTCTGAATGGCGAAGCATGCTTAGCAGTGACACCTCAGACCTGAAATTTTGGATTAAAACTTTTTACATGCTACAATCATTAGTTCATCATGCAACGCCTCTACGGCCTTATGTGCATCAGCCCCTCTCTTATATGCAGGTGTTGTAATTTTTATTTAGCATTTGTCAGGATAAAAGAAAACCTGGGGCTAACTTGCTACCTGCTGAGTGGATGATATGCTAATGCCATCCATCTTCAGTTCAGCCTCTGATTTTTGTATTTTTTTTAATATATTACTGCAGGTTTTGCTTTTGTTTATTTTATGGATGAGCGGGATGCCGAAGAGGCTATTCGTGGCATTGATAATAGGCCATTTGGTTATGGCAGGCGTAGGCTCTCAGTGGAGTGGGCTAGGGTATGATAATTTCTTATAGTCCCCCTTTTATGGCACTTACATTTTATTGTGTTCTTGAAGTTATGAGTATTTTTCTCTTGATCAATTATCAAAGGAATCGGTATCCCGTTCTTCCTGATCATGACTATTCTCTTTCAGGGTGAACGTGGTCGGCCTAGAGATGAATCTAGGTCAGTGGCAAACCAAAGGCCTACTAAGACCTTGTTCGTAATTAACTTTGATCCGAAACGTACAACTGTTCGTGATATAGAAAGACACTTTGACGGTTATGGAAAGATCCTTCATGTTCGAATTCGACGGAACTTTGCATTCGTACAGTTTGAGACTCAAGAGGACGCTACCAAAGCCCTCGAGTGTACTCACATGAGGTTGGTAGTATGGTTTTTGATTGCATTGCTTGGTTATCTCCCTCTTGATATCAGTAATTCTTACAGTACACGTACATACAAAACTGATGAATCTTTTGTCATTTTGCAGCAAGCTATTAGACAGGGTAGTATCCGTTGAATATGCTTTGAGGGATGATGATGAGAAGGGAGACAGGTATTATGATAGCCCCAGAAGAGGAGGGTATGGTGGGCGGGGGGTTAGTCCTTACAGAAGATCACCAAGTCCAGTGTATCACAGGCGCCCAAGTCCTGATTATGGTCGGCCTCGCAGCCCTATCTATGACAGGTACAATGGCCCAGTATATGACAAGCGCAGGAGTCCTGATTATGGTAGAAACAGAAGTCCTGATTATGGTAGGAACAGGAGCCCAGAATATGGCCGATTCCGGAGGTATTCATGCTTGTAGTGTCTTTTGTGTTGGTTATATCATTTTGTGGAATTTTGCATTTATAAAATTCTGTGTTTGTAACTTCCTTGCTTGTCTTGCATTTCCATTTTTTTTAATCTTTCCTTTTTTTTCCGTCTTCCTTGAATCTCTTCTTGCAGCCGGTCACCTGTTAGAAGGTCAAGAACTTGAAGGATTGGTCCCCAGGTTCTTGGGAAGTAACAAAAACTGAACTTTTATTACGGTACTCTTAGCCTAAGGTACATATTTCAGACGAGAAAGCATTACCGCACATTACTTGGGTATTTTCAGTTGTATGCTGTATGCCATAAGGATTTAGGTTTAGGGGTGATTATGGAGAAATTTATGGATTTTTATTAGGCTTTGGAGTATATTTGCGGAACTTTGAAGTTTCAATGACTCGATGTTATGTTTAAAGTGATTCGCATTTACATTTCACCTGTTCACAGTTGATTGGGGTTTGCCTCCAAAACCTGAACCTGATACCCTCCCTGTGCGACGGGTCTTGAGATGGGCATCCGATTTTTAGTTTTTTTTTTTTCACCTATTCTTCTTTGTTGCCTTTTCTTTTGTACTTGCCTCCGTAAAAGGAGGAAAAAAAAAAAAAGAAAAAAAAAGGGAGAAAACTTCAGAAAGCCCCCACCGAACTTCTACTCTTTTTGAAATACATTCCCTAAACTTAAAAAATTCTCAATTTAGTTTCCTGAATTTTCAATTGTTTTCAATTTAGACGCCTACGTCAAATTTTAAACATTAAATGATGTTTATATCTCTGGTTTTTGTATAAAATTTTAACTTTTAAAATGTTTTTTATTTTTTTTTAAAATAAAAATCAGGGATATTTTGGTTTTTTTTTAGAAAAAAATTTTAACGGTTAAAATTAATGGAGGGGGTTTAAATTGAGAGTAATTGAAAGTTTATGATATTAAATTGAGAGTTTTTAAAGTTTAGGGGAGTAATTTTAAAAATGGTGAAAGTTTAGAGGGCTTTTTTAAGTTTCCCAAAAAAGAAAAGAAGAGAAGCTCTTATGAATCTATGTAGTGACCTAACAGAGGGAACAAATTTCATGTTATGAGGCCTTTTAACTTAACGAAAGTTGATGTAAATTTTGGGATGCGGCAAAAGGAATAATAGCGTCGCAGACTCTCTCCAAGATAGAAGTGTGCTTCTCCTAGCATATGCATCTCGGGCTGCTTATGCAGATTGCATTCTCTTATATATCCTCGGCGTGATGAATGAAATTGTTGGATTGAACTGATGAGCTCCGAAGAACAAATGTACAAACACAGGCTGGAAGTGCTCCCCATTTCATGAGCCTTAAAATGTGGTCCCTTCGTTTTTCTGCTATTTCCATGGCTGAAGGCCACGAGGAAACCGTCGCACATATAGTGTTAAAATCATTGGGACCGGGTCTTTATCAATCAAACAAATGAAAATACCATTACCTTCAACGTCAATTATTAGTATTTTAATTGAGGAAAGAGATACAATGATGGGTTTTATTTATTTATTGTTTAAAACGTGTCCATTATTTTTGCGACTTTTATGCATGATTAAGCCATTTTGGAAGGATATGTGATACTCGAGAATTTTTTTTTTTTTTTTTTTTTTCTCTCGCTCTCTCCTTTTGGGAACTCTCTAGGACTTAGGCCTTGTTTGTCAAAGAACGTCACACTCCCTAAAGCCCCAAAGCACTGTAGCGAAACATCTCCAAACAATACGTGGCTGCCTCATAAAAATGTGTTCAGGCCATGCTTTTGAGTCAAATGACCAAAAAAATCATCTTTTTGATGTGGGTAAGGGTAGAATGGGAACTAAAGAGTCCTATTGTTTAAAGGGGTAAAATTGAAAAATGATAAAATTAAACTCCTCAAACTTGCCGAGCTACACCTGACAATTTGACCTCTAGCCATGAACAGTGCAAATTGAGTTGGGGAATGTGTACTTAGGGGAATGTGAGGGTGTTTAACAAACACCCTTTTAGTCTTTCAGCTCTTTCGCCTTGTTACCTCAGTTCATCTCTCAATGCCCACCCTTCAGCATCTCTTCTAAGCACGTCCATACATCTCTTCAGCCTTCTATCCGTCTTCTTCACCATCCCATATTCTACTTCTTTCATTCTTCTTTAATAGTTGCAGATTGATGGACGATTATGTGTCGTCCATGGATGATATCCAGGCCCTTATTGAAGAGACTGAGGCACTGGGATGGAATAGCCCAGTGCAGTTGAAATCTCATGACGTCAACCCGGCTTCAAGAGAGGGATTCGCTTTCATTGGTAATCTTCTAGCTTCTAAACTCCTCAACACCTTTCATGTTTGACAAACACTCTGCTCGGTCTGTAGCTTTGCAACACCACTTACCATAAAGGTTTTAACTTCAAATAAGTTCTTATTTATTGTTCCTCGTGAGGGTTTCTTCACTCGTATTATGAACCAAGGGCCTTGGAACGTTAGAAGTTCTCTTTTACTTCTTCAACCATGGTCTCCATCTCTTGCCATTGATGAAGTTCAACTCATTTATTGTCCTTTTTGGGTTCAAGTTCATAATCTTCCCCATCAATACATGACTATTAAAAATGCCATCCGGATTGGTAAAGGGATTGGAAAATTTCTAGAGCTTGATACCAATAGTTCGGGGAGTCTTATTTACTGTCAGTTTATTCAGTTCAGAGTTGATGTTAACGTTTTATAGCCTCTTGCACCGGGGTTCTATATCTTTCGCCCAGGTTTGGCTCCTCACTGGATAGCTTTCAAGTCTGAGTGGTTGGATGAATACTGTGTTGCATGTGGGCTTATAGCGCACAAAAGGAGTGCATGTCCTACTCCACAAATTCTAGATCCTTCGGAGAAGTATTGTATTTCTCTCAAACCCACTACTTCAAGTGGTCCACGGTTGGTCACAACAGTTCCTTCTGAGGACTTTGACTCTGGGCTTTCTTCTACAGCTTTAGTGGGCAACTCCCATGGTAGTATTGATCCCATGCATGCGTCTTCCTCTTCCAACAAAAATATGCCTCAGATGGTTCCACACGTGCGTACCGAAAAGTCATCTTTGTTTTCTAAGGAAACATTCTCTCAAGCTCTCTTGGCTCAACACGTGGACTCATATATGTTGGCTTTAGATCTTCAAGGATACTCTATGGCCCTAGTTCAACATAGTCACTCTCACGTCTCTATTCTTGGACACTAGGCTTCCACGTCTCAACTTAACTGGCAACCATCCCTCATGTCCCAAGCAAGTTGTCAACTACAAGACAAAAATCAGGTACACAAAATCTTTAGGCCATCATTAGATACACCTCACCCTTACCCTCTCATAAATGACCCATGTGCCTTTCTCCCATACTTTACGCCTATCCCCAACAACTCAACCCCAACTTCGTTTCTTCTGGACCAGATTTCACCAACTCTTTACATCACCCGGTTAGTGAACGAAATCAACTAAATGATGGGCTTTTCCATTAGTTTCTTTCATCCTGGGCCCATAATACTAACAAACCTAGTTTATCTGGGCCTCCACCACCATTTCATCTTGGCCCATTGTCATCCATTACTCATTCTAATTTACAGCAACCCATCTCTGATCATGGAGCTCTCTTAACTCGTAGCCTATTCAAATCACGCACGAATCCATTCTCCTTTTCGATTTATGATTTCTCTTCACAGCTTATGCCTGGCCAGGTCAGACGTTTCTCACATAAACTCTTCAACCCTTACACAAACACTTTCAAGCCATATACTCTAGACCGAAAACTCCACACTTCAGCTGCATCGAACCCTATCTCTACCACTCCACCAAATTTTGATCCCCAATCCGACAATCTCACGTCTCTGGCCAGCCCATCTCTTACTCGTTCCTCTTCACCGAGTTCGCTGTCCCAACACTCCCTCCTTTCTCCTCCAGAAAAGCCACCTTACACCACTTCTACTATTGATTCTTCTGTGGAATGCTCACCAAGCCAGGTCACTCGCACTAAAGGGAAAGCAAAAGCTAAATGTCTTGATGATGAGGATGGCATTCCTCTTGCCCAGCTCAAAAAATCAAGGTATGAGGACACTATCTCTTTGGAAATAGCTGTATACTCCCTAACTCAGCTCCAACATGCTGCTCCCTTGCTTGGTCCTATCCAAGCTTTTATGGCAAACCCAGTTTAGGAATTTCAGGGTCGGTTTTCGGGTCTCTTGCCTCATCCAGTGGAGTTTGCACCAGATGTTTTTGTAGCATAGAACCAGGTTACACATCCCCTTGTTATTTCCACTAAGAATACTTCTCCTCTAGCAGCTTCTGTGGCTGCTTCTTCAGGGTCTCCGTAACGTTTTCTCAAGTCCAACAGAGGAAGACGCCGTGTTCTCCCTAATGTGGTGGTCTCTTCACCAGCTCAGACTTAGGTTCCATCTCTTCAGGCGGACTTAGAAAATTAGGAGGAGTGCCTGGTGAGGCCTTCTCCCAACACATGAAGTTCCTTACTTGGAATTGCAGAGGACTTTCTCGTCCCTTTGCAATTCGTAGCTTAAAAGGTAAGGTCAGAAATCATTCTCCTGATGTTCTTTTTTTGTCTGAAACTAAACTGCATCCTTCAAATGCTACTATAATTTTGAATAGTCTGGGTTACTTTAAGATGACGCATGCTGCTCCCTTTGGTTCTAAAGGAGGGCTTTTGTTGGTATGGCGCCATGGTGTGGACATTGAATGTATTTCGGCTTCTGTTAATATAATAAATGTTTGGTGCTACTCTGATCCTCCTAATAGTTCGTGGTTACTATCTTATATTTATAGTCCACCTAAGAAATAAAATAAGCCTAAGTTTTGGGACTCTCTCTTGGATATGGGTATGGGTTATCATGGATCTTGGCTGTGTATTGGAGATTTTAACATGATTTTTTCACAATCTGATAAATATGGTGGCCGTCCCTATGCCAGTTCTTCTAATGATGCTTTTCATGGGTTTTTGGATTCTTATGGTATGATTGACTTAGGATTTTTTGGTAACCCTTTTACTTGTTCCAATAAGCGCAATGACTGCCACTTAATTAAGAAACGACTTGATCGAGGAATAGCAAACCCTCTATGGGTTCATTTCTTTCCTCACTTTTCTGTTAGGCATCTCCCCGCTCAATCTTCTGATCACAATCCCATCATTCTTGATATTGCTTCTACTAACCTGTCTCTTCCTCGTCCTTTTCGATTTGAAGAGTTTTCGACTTATGATTCATCGTATGGTTCAGTTATCTCTTATGCTTGGAATTCTTGTTTCACTGGTTCCCCCTGTGTTGTTTTATCCAAAAATCTTAAAGCCACCAAGACAACTTTGAGGTCTTGGAATTACAATTATTTTGGGAATATCCAAAAATGAATTGCCAGTTCTCTTTGTCAGCTGGATCTTCTTTAGCAATCTCCTCATTCTACTTTCTCTCTAGATCAAGAAGTCTTGCTTAAAAAATCCTTGGATGACCTACTCCTTCAGGAAGAGTCCCTTTGGCGTAATAAATCCAGGGAAACCTGGCTTACTTGCAAAGATTTGAACATAAGATTTTTCCATACATCTACGATTATCAGACGATGAAGAAACACTATTGATTTCCTAAAGCTCCCATCGGGTACCTGGGCCTCTGAGAGACAAGACATTGGTAATTGCTTCACTGCTCATTTTAGGAATGCTTTCACTTCTTAAGTTCCTATCTTAGATGACAATCTTCTCTCTCTCTTTGACAACTGCATCTCTTCAGATCACAATGACACCATCTGTGCTATCCCTTCGGAACAAGAAATTTTTTCTGCTCTTTCTGACATAGGCTCCACTAAAGCCCTAGGTCCGGACGGGTTCACAACCCTTTTCTATAAAAAATATTGGAGTACTGTCAAAGATGTGGTTCTTTCTAGTGTTTGGGATTTCTTTGGAAATCATCATCTCCTAAAAGAGCAAAATCACACGTTTATTGCTCTTATCCCTAAACAGCTAGGGGCTTCCTCTGTTCATCAATTTCGACCTATCAGTCTGTGCAACATCATCTACAAGATCATCTCAAAAATTCTGGCAAACAGGCTCAAAAGCTTGCTTCATCTCTTTATTTCTCCATATCAATCTGCTTTTGTTCCTTCCAGAAATATTTAAGATAATACTGTCATGGCTCATGAGCTTTTTCATACCATTAACTCCAAGAAAGGTAGAAGAGGCCTTATGGCCATCAAAATTGACATGGAAAAAGCTTTTGATCGAATAGAATGGTCCTTCATTCTAGCTATCCTATCCAAGCTTGGTTTCAGTCCAACTTGGATTAATTGGATTCGGATTTGCATTACTTATCCATCTTTCTCCATTCTAATAAATGGCAGTCCATATGGTCTATTTAACCTAGAACGAGGCTTACAGCAAGAGGATCCTTTATCTCATTTTCTCTTTATTCTGGGCTTTGAGGTTTTATCTAGGTTGTTGATTAGACAGGAATCCCAAGGTCTTCTGCGAGGCATTAAGATTGCACGGTATTGTTCTCCTATATCTCATCTCCTTTTTGCTGATGACCTTATACTTTTTGCAAAGGCCACGTCCGCTGAGGCAACCATTCTCAAATCAGTTATGGATCAATATTGTAGCTGGTCTGGACAAGCTATTAATATTTCTAAATCCTCTATCCACTTCAGCAAAAATATGGCTTCTTCTTCCATTCACAATATCAGTGGCATATTCCAATACAAAAGGGCTTTGAACTCCTCAAAATACCTTGGTTTACCTCTTTCTTTTGGTAAATCAAAGTCTGGTGCTTTTAAAGACATTTTAGAGAAAGTCTCAGGTAAAATTGAGGGGTGGAGAGCTAAAAATTTGTCCCAGGCAGGTCGTTCTGTGCTTATCAGATCAGTGGCTTCTACGATTCCCTCCTATGTTATGAGTTCCTTTTTACTGCCCATTTCAGTCACTTCCTCCTTGGACAGATCCTTTAAAATTTTTTGGTGGGGTTTCCCTAAAAATAGGTCCTTTAATCTTTCTCTGAAGTCATGGAGCTCTATCTGCTTACCAAAAGATGAGGGAGGCCTTGGTTTCAAAAGGATGCATGACTTCAATTTAGCCCTTATTGCCAAGCTTGGTTGGAAGTTGCTATAAAATCCTAAATTCCTTTGGGTTAAGCAACTCCAAAGCAAATATATCAAATATGGGGATTTTCTCTCTTCTCCAATCTCTTTTACAGCCTCCTGGCTTTGGAGAGGTATTCAGAAGATTAAACCTATTATTTCTGTTGGGGCCTATCTAAGGGTTTCTCAGTCCTCATCCTCCTCTATCTGGTCCTCAAACTGGATCCTTACCATTCCCTTCTTCAAGCCTGGGCCCAAATTTCCCCTTAATCGGAACTTCCCCCTTTTCTAGATAATGGACTTAATTGACCCCATTAGCAATAGCTGGAAGGCCGCTTCTATTAATGCACTGTTTGATTCATTTTCAACTCAAGAGATTCTCAAGCTCTGTATTTCTACAGTTCCTGAATTTGATTATATTTGGACTCCATCTTCATCGGGGCGATTCTCCACTTCTTCGACTTACGCTTTTATTACTGTCTATGCCTCCAACACTACTTCTAGTTCTGTTTCCTCCCATTTCTGGAAGTCTATTTGGAAGCTCAATCTAAATGATAGGCTTAGATTACTTTTGTGGAAAATTGCTTGGAATATACTTCCGACTGAGGAGCGTCTTGGTCAACTGTTTCCTATTTTCGATTCCTTATGCCCTTTGTGTAAAGTGGTGGATGAATCCTTGACACATCTTTTCTTTGAATGCTTCTTTGCTCGTGTTGTCTGGCGACAATCCTTCAGGCCACTAGATTCCACAATTTTCAACTTCCCTTCTATGACAGCTTGGATCGCTTCTCTTATCTCTCCAGTTCGCTCTCTCAGTATACCTCTGGCAGATCAGCATAAATTCCAAATTTTTGCTTCTGTAGCTTGTGATATCCTTTGGTTTTATATGAACAAAACTCTCCATGATGAAGTCTCTTTTGATGCACGGTTTGTGTCGGCAAATATTAATAAAATCTCTCTTGAACACTTTCAAGCTTGGCATTCATCATCTCCAGTCCAAACGAAGAAATGGATCTCCCTTCCTCTTAATTGGGTTAAGAATTTTGATACAGCCATTCGGGATTCTTTCTCAATTCAAGTAGCGGTTTGTCGAGATTCGACGGGCAAAGTTCTACATATGCTTTCCCAGATTAGCCCCCTTAATGTTGGAGAAGCGCTGGCAGCTCAGCTAGCCTGTTCTCTAGCTACTACTTTTTCCATCAATCACTTTATCCTTGAAGGTGATTCGGAAGTAGTGATTCATGCTCTTCAAAATCCAAATTCTATCAGAGATTGGAGGGTCTCTTTTGTTATTTTAAATACTCTAGACTCTATTCCTATTGCTTCCATCTGGGAAACTAGGAAGATTAAAAGAAGTGTTAACTTCTGTGTTCATTTAGTAGCACGTTGGGCTGCAGTTGGAGCTTACTCTGGCAGCATTCCCACCTCTTCTGCCCCTTTTTCTTTTTGCCTCTCCTCCTAGTGGAGAGGATTCTCATGATGTTTGTCTTTTGTAGCTCGTTCTTTGTGGTTGTGTTCTTATCTATAAAAAAAAAGCCATTTTGGAAGCAAGTGATAAATTGTTATTTATCTCAAAAGCTTAATTGTTGAAATGAGTGTTAAGATGTTCTTTTAATGTTTTTCTATTGTCATCTTAGTTTTAAGTGGATTTATTTTCTAATAAAAACAAAAAGAAAGTGGTCCTTGTTTCTCTCACTTGAATTGTAGAAAATAATATTCACATCGAACTAAGATGACACCAAAAGAACACTAAAAAATACTTAACATTTTTCTTTCACAAATAAGTCTCAAATGCGGCATTCAAATCGTAGAATTTTTCAAATTTATAGGATGAATTTTATAATTTGATTTTAAGATCAAATATTATTATCTTCTTTTTATTTAAGGGCTCATTTATTAAATTTGGTAGAGGGTGTCCTTTGTGTCTTGGTTGTGATGTAACATAAAGACAAAAGGGTGTCCTTATTTGGTTGTTAATGCTTATACTTTTTAATTAGCAAGTTGTCTTAAAAGTGTTGCCAAATCTAAAGCCTTATTGCAGACAGAAACGAAAGAAAAAAGTATATGACACTAAAATGACGACTCTTTCTTTCAAACATGTCAGATTTCTAAGGCATTATTCTGTCATCAGAAGTATCAGAGCAGAAATCAACAGCCACTCAGCATCACATGGGTGTTGGCAAAATTATCTTGGTTGAATTTCCTACTCGTGACTAATCAATTGTGCAGCGGTGTGTTACAGAGCAACTCACCCTGGCTCCAACTGTTTTTACCAGGCTACAAAATATTGACAATAATATCAGTGATGAACCAATTAATTCATTAATTGATCCAAACATTAACAAGACGTACCATATATAATTCCCATTCTTATTGCATGATGATCTCTCATGTAGATGAAAAACTACAGCTTGCTGCAGCAATCTTAACATTTGGGTAAACATAGAATAATTAATATATATAGAAACAACAATTTAAGACGCTGAAGACTTCTTGAGCTCTTGGTCGAGCGCCTTCTCCAGCCATGCCTCAGCATCTTCCATCATCCCAGGGCTGAGTCTGACCATGAGGATGCAGAATTCGGTCTCGTTAAGCACGCCATCGCCGTCGAGATCGCCTTCTTTGACCATCGCCTCGGCGTCGTCTTCGCTCATCCCCTCCATCCCCAGAAGAGCCGAGTTTCTCCTCAGAGACTCGGACGTTATCAGCCTCCTTTCTGGGTCTGCCAGGAGCTTGAACCCCTTGCATAATTCACCCACAAAGGCCTCAACATCCAGCTTGTCAGCCATCACCGGCAACAGGTCCTCGTACGTGAATTTCGTGTTGTTTTCCATAGTTTTTGGGGGGATGCACGAAAAGAAGCTTCCTAATCCTGGCAATGGAATGAAGCTAGAGGAAGTTAATTTTGAGTGATTTTGGTATAAAAGAATAGCTTAAGGAGTTATATATATAACAGTAGCATCAGCATGGAAACTGTAAAGTTTCATTGCTTTATCTTGTGGGGTCTACATAGACTAACTACATGGCTCATGGCGGGTCCAAAAAGACTTGAATCAAGTTCTCTCGCATCAAAGCCGTGGAACTCATGCATGGTGCATGTAATCCATTGGAATTGAGACACGTGTGTGGTACAGATTCTCTCACTCTTCGTTGTCGATGGTAGTGCCACCACTTGATAAATGGTTCCTAAACTATTGACTTTATTATTTATTTTTTTAAAATTTGTAATTTTGAAGGGCTTCTAGGAAGGTGCTATTGGAATTTGGAAGGAAGGAGAATGAATGAATGGGGTATCTCGTCTCGTGGGCCGACGTAATCTTCATATATAGGACGGAAGAGGCTTCCTTTTCTTGTCAGGAGTTTGGCTTCTACGAAGCTTCCTTTCCTCTTTCATTTTTAAATATATATCTTGTTTTCTGCCCATTATTGAATGTTATGTGCCGTCCAAACATCATTATTTAAATAAATAGGTGTTTAAATTATGAGATTTTTCACATTTGTTATGTGAATTCTTATCTGGGTGTTACTGTCATCACAGAAAATGGCTTGTTAGTTGGTACCCACAAGAGACATACACCATGCATGTACTGTCAAAAATGGTGGGTACTGGTGCTGGTGCTGTAGAAGGTGAATTTGGAGGAACATTTTTTGGACAAGATGAAGAAGAAAAAGAGCACGAACAAAACAAAGATGGACATGTTCCATGCAACTTCCGAGCATGGAGTAAGGAAATACTTTACGCAATAGAATGGGAATCCACTACTGCTCAAATGCTGGCTGCCAATTTTAATTAATTGCTTCGTCGACTTAAAGACTTTTCAAGGATATATTTTCCTTTTCGATCTCTTTCCCTTGTACTTATCTGATCTCTTGATTAGAGATTTTGAAAATTCTAATATATATATGGACTCTAAGTTGCTAAACATAAGATTATCAAACTAGTTTACGACGTTGTTAACCCAGTTATCAAACACCAATCCAATAAAGCATAAAATCAAACTACAAAATTAATATCTTGGTAAAAAATTACATGAAAAACTTTTTGAAGAATTATTCAAAACTATAACCAGTACTCCAACCTCAAATGCATCATTTATAGAAGATATGTCTCACAAATTCATTTTATTTACAAAACTTTTGTAAATTTATAATTTGGTAAATTATTCGTTCACCTTCCACCTCAATGACTTGGAAATTCTAGTCTTTTTCTACAATTAAGGATCACATTTACAAACAAACATTGTCCGCTTCAAACTATAAATTTAGTGGTTGTAAGATTTTTTGTGATTTGAATGATGAAAACGAAGCAAAGTCTTTCTAAATCTCTGAAAGTCGTAGAATGTGAACTCATATGGAAAACAAAAAAATTGAGGTTTTAGGTCAAAGTCAGTTTTAATTAAAACACTAGTCAACAACATATTTTGGTCAATCGAGAAATTAAGGTTTACACAAAATATGGAATAAGTTCCACACAAAAAAAAAAAAAAGGGAAAAAGAAAAAGTTTTTAGAATCCTTAGCTAAGATCAGGCTGTACTGGAGTTACAAATAATATGAAATAAGGGCAGAGTAAGTTTGTAACCAAACACTTCCACTCTAACACCACAAAATGGAATAAGCTGTATATGCTTGGGCTGGGCCGCTGGAATAGAAACAAACTCAGATATTAAAAATTCACAGCCCAAACACCCACTTTCTTCTCCGATAAAACACAAAAGGGAAAACTTTACTTATCCTCGTGAACTTACGCGCTTTTCATAAATACCCTCCCATTGTTCAAAATCTCTCACTTTTGTATATAAAACTTTCGTTTCATTTCAAATACTCATTTACCGTTAAATATTACAATTAAATTAAATGAGAAAAATAACTAAGGATATTTTAGTAATTTCACATATTTATGTTATGATTTAACAAAAAAATCCTAATGGAAGGGGAAAGTGGAAGAAAATCAAAGTTCGATACACCAAAGTGAGAGATTTTGAACAATAAAGAGTGTATGCGAAAAGTGCCTAATATAAAACAAATCTCGCGGTATCAAAGCACAATACTAGACTCATACGCACGGCTGCCTCCCATCGTGGCACACTACCACTACTAGACCACCGTTACCGGAGACAACGCCGTCAGTCGTCCCCGCACCCAGCCCAACAACACTTATGCTCCAAAGTTGCAAAACTACCGTAACAACAAGCACAAGCACCCACACTCGACAGAAATCAACCCAGCTTTTGCACAACTTTCTCATATAATCTTTTAAAGTAAAGAACTTTCTTTTGTTATGTAAGTTCTAGTTATCCTTAACAAGCTTTTTGTGAGGCTTGTGTGGTTTAACAAAGAAACTTTGCGAGAGATGAAGAGTTGAATGCTTATAAAAAGGGAAAAATATAAAAAAGTCCCTTAAACTATCAGTCGTTTACAATTTAGCCCCTTAATGTTCAAAAAGTAATAAAGTAGCCCCCTAAACTACCAAAATGCAACAAAAAGGCCACTTATTTTTTTATATTCCTATAATACCCCTATTCTTTTAACAAATAAAATATTAAACTAATTGTAAAAAAAACCCAAAAAAAAATAATAATGGGTAAATATTTATTTATTCCATTTTTTTTTTTGTATTTACTAGCCCTTTTTTTTTGTATTTTTAAAAAATTGTTTAGTTTTTTTTACAATTAGTTTAATATTTTATTTGTTAAAAGAATATGGGTATTATGGGAATATAATAAAATAAGTGACCATTTTATTACATTTTAGTAGTTTGGGGGGCTACTTTATTACTTTTTGAACATTAGAGAGCTAAATTGTAAATTACTAATAGTTTGGGAGGCTTTTTTTATATTTTTCCCTTAAATAAATTACTCTCTTGGCACACACTACAATATAGCTTTAGGGTTTGTTGAGATTTGTGCACTTAGAGGTCTTCGATCAACTCGAGAAACTAAGCCTAAAGTTTGAAAGTTGGTTTCCCAAATATTGAAAATTAAGTCGGATTCTGGACCAGTAAGTAAGCTTGTTCGGACCTTCTTAGTGTTTCATAGCTTTCTCAAAGACCACAGTTTTCTCAAGTGGTGTGTCCGGACTTACTAGCTCCTCCTCCGGTCCTTCTTCCATCCTTCTAATTTTCAAAATCATATTGCTCACATTGATTCAAATAACTAAGCTCTCGTTTGAGTATGCATGGTCATCATAGTATTTGACGCGACAGTTGCACTAAAGTAAATCAAAGATATGAAGTAGAGAGTAAAAGAGCTTGAGCTTCTTCATACCATTTGTAGGCATGCGTTCTGCCTCCTCCCTAAACGGTAAATTACTGCTGCCTCAAGATCCTGCGCCTGCTTTCCAGACACTTTTTTTTTTTTTTTTTGATAAGTTTAAACAATTTTTGTTGAGATTTTTTTTTTGTAACGACGCGTGACACCCAGGCAAATGTGCCCTTGACCAGATGGCTTCAGGCGCAACTTGCATTCAAAGACTTGATGACTCACGTGATTCTGCAATTCACACCAAGTATTGCATTTTACTACATTATTCATCTCTGCGAGAGCCGAGATATCAGACACATAAATTATGGAATTCTAATGACTTGACTTATCAGACGAAAAATGAATGAAAAACAGATAATTAGTAAATTCAGGAATTTACATTTACACACCAACAATGTTTAACAGGAAATTAACCCCCCAAAGCACAAAAATTTAACCCGAAGGATCACGACTTCCACCAAAAAAAAAACCAAAAAAAAAGAGCCGCATCCAATGTGAGTTTCTAATTAATAAATCACAACCCTTGACAGAAATTTCAAAGGATCTTACGGCCAACAATGAAACAAATAGGGAAAAAAAAATGTTCAATGAACAGCCAGCTTCTTCTTTGCTAACCAGCGCTTTTTGGTGGCCTCCAATGCTTCTTCCCTCATCCTAGAGAGTTCCTGAAACCAATGCTGATACTGTGCCTCAATTGCATTGAGTTCCAACTTTAGATCAACATCCAATGCTTCACAGCTGCTTGTCAAACTCCTAAGGTTTGATTCTTTACTTAGAACAGGCAACGAGTTCTTTGCAAATTCATCCATGATGCATTCTGCACCACTGCTATCAATTCCTTGAAATCTGCAGTCAGCATAATATGTATCCCGAAGCTCTAGTTCAGAGAAGGATCCACTCAAGCCTTTATAGCTTCCTTCGATATGGCAATCAACGGATTCAGAGGCCTTTTCATTTTTGGTGGAAGCATCTTCTACCAATATCTCTGAAGCAACTGATGCTTCAGAATGTTGATCTTCCAGATTAGCCGAACTTGGGGAAGAATTACAGTCACCATGGCAAATATTACTGTCAGGATTATTGCAGACAATACCTTCTTGAGGACATGTATTTAACTCAGGGATAACATCTTGTTCAACCACTGACCCAGCTGGATCGCTAGTTAGCATCATATCCCAAGGGCATGCCATTAATGTTTTGTCATCTCCAAAGACGGGGGAAACATCAGAGGGAGTTCCCACTCCACTTGAGTAGTAATCAGATGACGGCTTCCATCCAGGTAGGAGTTTCATTATCAAGTAATCAATCAACTCAGCTATGAATGCCACATCATGATCTGCTAACTCCAGTTGTTCAACCATCTCGCCGGCCACTGAAATTGCAGTATCAGTATCAAGGTAAAAGAGAAAGTGTATATTCCGTACTCGACCTGCAAGTAATAAAACCAAATCCAAGTTATTATGCTAAGAAATGGGACTACTGATTGATGATCAAAGTGCACGTTCACTTCCAATGCGTACACTCACTGCAAGAGTCAACAATACGCAACGTCAATGATACTGAATTGTCGTCATTTTTCATGCCTTTTAATCTAAATTCATTGTTCTTGTTCGTCCTCTGAAATTCCAAAACTGGACATGATTGGCTCCCATTGTTGCTTCCTGTACAAGTGCTTAAAGAAAGTTGCTTATAGTCAGTATCTATGTCCATGGAATGAGGGCCTGACTTGGCTAAACCATTTGCTTTGGGACTTTGGTCAGGTAACTGTAAGGGATCACGGATTGGTTCCTTTGGATTCTCAACTCGAAGGAATTGGTCTTGAAAAAGCTCCTTTGCAGACAATCTCTCAGACGCAGGGACCAGACACTTCAGAATAAACTCCTTAATTTGGGGATCACTTACCTTACTAAGGGAAGCTGGTTTGATGCCCTACAAACGAGCACATCAGAATATAAATTAGATGTTTACATAGCAGTTCAACTCCAAAACGCCCAAGCAGATGGAAGGGAGATAGGTTGACAGTTGCCGAACTTACAGAGATGACCTTCTTATAGATTTGAGCAGGATTTTTGCATTCGCAATATGGATACTCAAAAGTAACCATCTCCAACATGCACATCCCAAAAGAGTATATGTCAACAAGTTCATTATATTCCTCTTCATATAGCTCAGGAGCCATAAACTCAGGAGTCCCTAATGGTAAAAAATGGAAAAGTTCACTAATTTCACCAAGCCTGTCTTATAAAACCGAGAGCATGAGAAGCCTTACCAATCACACTTCGAGCAGTAGGCTGCTGCATCACAGTTGCCAATCCAAGGTCTCCAATCTTAACTTCTCCATGATTTCCATTAACAAAAATATTGTCACATTTTAAGTCCCTGTGAATGATAGGTGGGTTGTGACCGTGAAGATAGACTAAACCTCGGAGAATCTGCCTTGCCCAATTCTTTATGGCCTTCATATCAACATTTTTATGCTTCTTACGATATCTAAACACCAAAAGGTATCAATCACAACTAATACAACCAAACAAAGCAATGACAGAATAGGAAACAACAAAGAGAACATACTGCCTAAGATTCCCAGATGTGAAGAGCTCAGTCATCATGTTGACAGTTTTCTTGTTATCATCCACCCAGGAATTATAGAACTTGATGATATTATCATGTTTCAATGATTTCAGCAGATGAACTTCAGAATACAATTTTTCTAAATCTTCTGGTGACTGCAAGACATCATCAATCTTCACTTGATTCCAAGCAACTTCTATTCCATCAACTTCATCAAATGCCTTATAACTGCAAAAAAGAAATCAGGAAGCCAAAGTAAAACCATCCTAGAAGTTAATAAAATGTTCCCCCCTTAAAAGAATAACTTCTAGGAGAGAAAGAGAGAGAGAGTAGTAGTAGTAGAATCATACACCGTTTTGAAAGCACCCTTGCCCAAAATTTCATTGTACTGTACAAAGGGAAAGAAGGGTACATCAATAAAAGAAAAATCAATGATCAAAGAAGTGAGAAAAAAAGATTGACCTCATCACAAAGAATAAAATGGCCACTCTAAATCTAATGATTTGTTTTGCCATTGGCAAATACAAAAACAGGAGCTTCCAGGTAATGAATGATCTATGGCTTCATAAATTACAGGCTTGAGCCATTAGCTCAATTTGTTGATGATTACATCAAAACTAGAAATCAAAACCTCAAGTACAATATCATGCATCCACTAAAAACTTTGAATAATCAGTATAATACTAACAAAGTATAACATGTCCATCAAAACTCAATTTCCAGTCAATCCCAACAACATGTGAAACCGAAGAAATAGAACAAAAGCCAAACTCCAATACAATGCATTGTAGGTAGTCACTTGAATCACAGGCTTGAGTCATAAGCTCAAATTATCCACTTCACATCAATTACAAGGTTCCAGTTTCAATACAAGATACCCACAAAGGAAAAAGTACCCTCCATTTTATGGTAATACATACAAAAGCTAGTGAAAACTGAATATAGTTCACCTTTTTAACCCATTTCAAGCTAATGACATGACTAATCAACCAATCCTGGGGTAAACGGTCCCTTCTCCTAATTAATTTCACTCAACTCTTTATTTCTTCTTACATCAAAGACGATACTAAACAATGTTACTGCAAATAAATTATATTAAAGAGCTGTTTCCTTTCACTCGTATATCTATCTAATTTCATTCTTCAATCCAGAGAAAGAAAAAATGAACAAATAATGAAGATATCTATTGAATTCATTCCACCTCTTTTCCTGTAAAGACTAGAAAGAAAGGAATAGGAAAAGTTTATGTTTCAATGAACCGAAGGAAGATATCTTCAAAACTCAAGAGTACTTGATGCATATATATAGTTTCTGATCAACAAAAAGACGACTATTAAAACCCAAACACTTTAACACAATGTCTTCACCGGTAAGAAAGAACAACAAAAAAGGAAAAGAAAAGAAAAGAAAAGAAAAAAGCTGCCAATTTATGTAATCCAAAGCAATGCAATGCTGAATTCCAGACATTTTCTGTCATACAAAGTTTCAAACTACATAAATTATAAACATAAAACAACATATTTTATTAACAAATCCAATGTAAAACAACGCCAATTCGTAGAATTAAGGAAGCACATAATCAAATACCCGAACGTATCGACCGGTCGGGCCTTTCTCAATATATTCAGCCACGGCATCAGGAGGCTCGCCCATTGTCCCACCCACTCCATTATTCTCTGGCGTTACTGATCCATCACTAGAAGTCATTTCCTGCCTAGAACCAAACAGCTAACAAAACAACAGGGATTTAGAATATTTTTTTTCCTCTCTCTCTCTCGTTACAATTTTTTTTGTTTTTTTTAAATATTTGAATCGCGGGTCAATTTAGCTTTTTTCTTTTCTTAGGTTTTTGGGTTGGAGAACAATCAAAGCAATCGCCGCAGATCAACCCCGAGAGCATAATGACAATGGCGATGCTCGGAGAAGGCTTCGGAGGCAATGCAGAAGGAATCGAATGCCGATTGCGAGCGATGACAATGGATTGAGGCAATGACGCTAAATTTGCAGCCCCAACTTCCATGCCACATATTTTACTCATCCTCGGACCAATCCCAACAACACCCACTTCTCAATTACCATTTTTTTTTCACCAACCCAGGTCCCAAAAGCTCCCCAACAAACAAAAATCAAAACCCAAAACAATATTGAAAAAGAAAAGATAAAAAAAAAAAGGGAACTAACACAAATGAGGTGCCATTGGACGGACAAAAATTGGAAATTTTTTTTTTTTTTTTTCAAAAAAAAAAAAGAAGAGAAAAGAAAAAACAAGCGAGAGAAGATTTTGCTTAGAAGGAAGAGCGAGATCGAGAGAGGGGGCCGTTGGGAATGAGAGGAAATGAGAGTGAACAAGCGGGATATGCGTAAGAGAAGGTAGCAACAAACACTTGGGTGGCTCGTAGTCAAGAGGCGCAGAGTTCTACGACACGACGTCGCGTCGTCCGTTTACATGTTATTGCGAAGTACAAGTGCCGGTAATTGAACCCTGATCATCCACTATGAATAACCATTCAAGCCAAATAGGATCATTTTTCAATTACTCCGTTTTAGTTGAAATTAACAGAAGTTATTTAACCGGTAAGATTATCGCAAATTTAACCGAAGTAATATTATATATTACATTAATATCTTATTATCTTTTTTTTTTTTTTTTTACACATGTCCACGCAAGGGTAGGGGAGAGGGGATTCGAACTTGTGACCTCCGTTTCACAAGGCGTGGTTCACAACCGATTAAGCTACCTCTTGGAGACATATCTTATTATCACAAGAGGGAGAGACTTGCATCATTACTCATATCATTTTGTAGATTTCTTTGGGCCATTGAATCCATAAATTTTAAAAGTCTCTTTTGTGTCAAACAAAAAAAAAAGATAACTTTTAAAATCATAATTTGATCAAAATTACTCTAGGTATGTATACATTAGGGCATAAATTAGAATAAATAAATAAAGACCTAGATTGAAAATCATATGAAGAAAAAAAACAACCATGAGACAAGAACATAATGAGTTCAAGCAGCATTTAAGATAAAAAAAAAAAAAAAAAATTATCTTAGAGTACATTAAGGAAAAAAAAAAAACACAAACAAATTACTTTGCACCGTTTATGTGTTGCAAATTGGGTTTTTTCATTTAGAAAATTAGATCGGTATAAAATTTCAAATTTTAAAGTTCTTGACTGTGAAATTATACTTGTTTAAGGTTAGAAAGGTAACCAAATGTACAATAAAATGCTCAAGAAAGTAAAAGTTAGTGGGTAAGGCCAAATCTCAAATGAGCAACTAGCTTAATGGGTTAGAAATGTATAATAAAATGCTCAAGAAAGTAAAAATTAGTGGGTAAGGCCAAATCTCAAATGAGCAACTAGCTTAACGAGTTAGAGATATATAATAAAATGCTCAAGAAAGTAAAAGTTAGTGGGTAAGGCCAAATCTCAAATGAGCAATTAGCTTAATTGGTTAGGGCCAAAAGTAGGATTAATACAGCTTTTAATGGGTAAGGGCCAAAAGATTTGAAAATGAGCAACCGATTTTAAGTTTTAAGGGCCAAAAAAAAAAAAAAAAAAAAATTATGGGTAAGGGCCATTTTTTATTTTTCTAGCTTGGGCAAGGGCCAATTGACTTAAAAACTAAAATTTTGACCTTAATATTTTTTTTCCCTATAGTCTATAGAATGGGGGCCATTTACCGGCCACCATCATTCCGACACTGCTAAAAATCTATTAAGAATGAGTTAAAAAAAAGACTTGACCGAGCTGACCCATAATGAGAACTGGGGTCACCATTCCAACAATGATGGTAACCGAAGGCAAAGTTTGGTTGCCGGGAACAATCAACGCATGTAGTGAAGGGAGTTGAGAGAGAGACACCAATCCCAGAGTTCTCAGACAAAAACTGCAACAAGATCGATGGATGTTCCTGCTTTGATCCAAAATATTCCTTCATTTTAGTTAAGCAAGTTCCTTCATCTGTTGTAGGTGCTGCCACACAGCGGTTAAGTTGTCCCGATGCCCTTAAAGGAGAGACCTTTGCTGCCTTGTTGACCACTCGACTGACAACTTCTTTTAGTCGTAATTTTCTTTCTTTGGAAGGAAAAAGGAAACGCTGATCTCCTAGTGATATTAACCATTAACAATCATTCCCTTTTCTATTTTTGGAACTTTTGTAAACTGTATTTATGATATTAGTATGATTTTAGTTTTCTTTTAAAGTTAAAATATTTTGAGAGTGTTTTGTAGTGTCAATTTTAGGACACACGCTTTGATTAAATGATCGAGTCACTTTTTATCTTATTTTTGAAAGCATTTTTACAAGATGACCTATTCTTTCTTTCATTCAGATCATAAATGAAAAAATCATCCCCATGATCCTTTTCCCTTATTTTCACCCATTTTCCCTTATTTAATTAGAAAAAAAACAAAAAGTTGCAGCACGTTCATTTGTTGATGGGCGAGAGGCAGAGTGGGAGCCCGGAGCACATGTGCTGTCACCCCAGGTTAGTAATAGTGGGAAATGTAAGCATTACACTTTTTAATTGAGACTAGAATAATATTTTATTTACGCAAACACAAGGGTGTCGTGGTGTAGTTGGTTATCACGTCAGTCTAACACACTGAAGGTCTCCGGTTCGAACCCGGGCGACGCCATTATTATGATGCATTTTTTTTTTACTAGAAAAAAAGAGTTAAAAAACCTCCTGGTCCACGTACGTCATAAACGACGTCACGATGGGCGTCTGTCGTCGCTTCATGATTTTGGTAGTTTTACTGAGTGAGAGAGGGAGAGATCTCAAACATTTTTTCTCCTTCTTTCTTTCTTAGTCCTCACTACTCGCACTCCCCCGCGCAACCGATCTCAAAATTTTCCGACACTTGCTTGGGAAATACGGAGATGGAGAGCACGCGAGAAAACAGATTCTGGAGAACCAAACAGAAATATAAACAGAGGAAGGCTGACTTGGACGCAGTGCTTCGGAAATCTTGGTACCATCTGCGCCTGTCGGTGAGGCACCCTTCAAGGGTCCCCACCTGGGACGCCATCGTCCTCACCGCCGCCAGCCCCGAGCAGGCCCAGCTCTACGACTGGCAGCTCGAGCGCGCCAAGCGCATCGGCCGCGTCTCCCCCTCCACCGTCACTCTAGCCGTGCCCGACCCCCACGGCCAGCGGATCGGCTCCGGAGCCGCCACTCTCCACGCCATTCACGCTCTCGCTGCGCATTACCAGCACCTCGGCCTCCATCTCGCCCCCGAGGTTCGTAACTTCGGCTGTGTACTATTTTCTCGTTTTGTGGCTCGTATTCGTATAATAATTTTGATCATATCGCACTGCTACTGCTGAAAGAAACATAGAGTTCATTTTTCTGTTTTTTTATTTTTCTTTGGGATTCATATGATGTTGTTCTCTCAAGGAAACTATGGGTGCTCACTCTCACATTCCTTTTTCCCTGCAAAAGAATTTGGGGGAAGGAAGGGTTGTACAAAAATTCAAGACCCAGAGTAATACAACGGGTGGTGAACAAATTGGAAATAGTGGCATCTTCATGACATTGCAGTCCTTAATTACGTTCTGCATCAATTATAGGTGATATAATTATAAATGAAAATCCTGTGCTAATTCATAATGGGTCAATTGGACCAGTTGATTTCTGTGGAGCAACTAACGGCGCTTAAATGTGCCAGTATTTGCCCTTTATCTTATGTTTTGTGCATTGAGAATTGTTTGAACATTAGGTTCTGTGGTTGTCTTCCGTGCTGCTGCATTACATAAGAATTATTGTGCATTGCTTATGGGGGAGAGGATGGGAAATAAATACTTAAAAATCTTTGTTGCCATATGGGTAATTCTTTCATTGCTAGCTTTGATGGGTTGCTTATGATCAACAGGCAGGAACCACAGACAATGGCAGTTCCAACAATGAAGTCCCCCTCATTCCAATGGTTAGCTTCATGGCCAAAAAGCATATACTATTGCTTCATGCTGGAGGTGACTCTAAAAGGGTCCCATGGGCAAATCCTATGGGAAAAGTTTTCCTGCCGCTTCCGTTTTTGGGAGCAGATGACCCTGATGGGCCAGTTCCACTGCTTTTTGACCATATACTGGCCATTGCTTCTTGTGCAAGACAAGCCTTTAAAAATGAAGGTTATTTGTTCTGTCTCTTACATTAAGTGAAACTTGGCAATATCGTTGCCAGAAGGATTTTATCACTCAAAGTTGACTTTCCTATGTGTAGAAACCTTTAGAATATGTATGTTTGTGTGTATGTATATTGCCACGAGTACGGATATATGTATATATTAACATGAATAGTTCTATTTATCTGGGTCTCATATTAATGATTTACTTATAACATTACCTATTAGTATTAGTATCTGTATCTTTGCTAAGTTAATTGCACACATATGGGACAAGTATATTGCTTTAGGTGCTCAGAAGATTGTTTGATGTCTCAAATATCATCTCTTACAGTATATGGATGTTACCAACAGGATCTTTTTTTTTTTTAATCTTTGCAGGCGGTATATTTATTATGACTGGAGATGTTCTTCCGTGTTTTGATGCCTCCACCATGGTACTTCCAGAGGACACATCCTGCATCATCACTGTTCCGATCACCCTAGATATTGCGTCTAACCATGGTGTCATTGTGGCATCTCAAAGTGGGATTACGGCTAAAAGTGTTTTGGTCAGTTTAGTTGACAATCTTCTACAAAAACCCAGCATACGCGAGCTTGATGAGAATAAGGCAATTCTGGATGATGGTAGAACACTACTTGACACAGGAATGATAGCAGTTAGAGGTCAAGCCTGGGTGGAGCTTGTTAAGCTAGCATGTTCCTGCCAACCAATGATTTTGGAGCTTCTGAAGAGCAGAAAAGAGGCAAGCACTGATGTTTATTCATGTAAATATTTTATATTTTTACCAATCATAAGAAAGAAAATTTCCTTATGTGTATCTTCTCAGGGAAAAGAAAAGAGGAAAAAAGGGAACTATTGCTTAAGTTTGTCTGTGATGTCTCATTGTGTAGGACTACTTTAAGTGCTCACTGGATGTGACCTCTCTATATGACAAGTTAAATTTAGGAATAGAAAGTAAACCAGATGCTTGGATTCATTCTTGCAATGCTGACTATTAACTGCAGTTTGTCTAGTTTCACTGGAAGAGAGAGGAACACCATGGAAAACACTTCCTAACAGGAATGGTTTTGTCATGGATATGCTTACAATATAATGCAATGCCTACATCTTTTACCCTAATATATGTTCCTTGTATTTTCTGCAGATGAGTTTATATGAAGATCTGGTAGCAGCTTGGGTACCTGCAAAACATGAGTGGTTGCAACGACGGCCTTTGGGTGAAGAACTGATCAGCAGATTGGGAAAAAACAAGATGTTTAGCTATTGTGCTTGTATGTTAAACACTGCTGCAACTGCAAGTATCTAAATCTTGTTATTGTTCTTACAATTTATATAATTGCTATATTGGTGTTGTCCTTGATCTATTTTGCCACTGCAGATGATTTGTTGTTCTTACATTTTGGAACCTCAAGTGAAGTTTTGGATCACCTAAGTGGGGCTGGTCCCGGACTTGTTGGCCGAAGACACTTGTGTTCCATCCCAGCAACAACTGTTTCTGACATTGCAGCATCTGCTGTTGTTCTTTCAAGCAAAATTGCACCTGGGGTGTCAGTTGGGGAAGATTCTCTTCTATATGATTCATCCATTTCTAGTGGCATACAAATTGGTTCTCAATCTATAGTTGTTGGTATCAATGTCCCAGGAGACAATGAGAGGACAGCAGAAGATTCATTTAAGTTCATGCTTCCTGATCGTCATTGCCTTTGGGAGGTTCCATTAGTAGGATGCACTGAAAGAGTTATTGTGTATTGTGGTCTCCATGATAACCCAAAAAATTCAGTTTCTAGGGATGGGACTTTTTGCGGGAAACCCTGGAAGAAGTTTTTTCATGATCTATGCATCCAAGAAAGTGATCTGTGGGCCTCGACAGCTCCGCAGGGAAAATGCTTATGGAATGCTAAGATATTCCCCATTCTCCCTTACTTTGAAATGCTTACTTTGGCAACATGGTTGATGGGCCTGAGTGACCAAAAAACCAATTACTTGCTTCCCTTATGGAAAAATGCACGCCGTGTCAGTTTGGAGGAGTTGCATAGATCAATTGATTTCACAAAGATGTGTATAGGCTCCAGTAATCATCAAGCAGATCTTGCAGCTGGAATTGCTCAAGCATGCATTAATTATGGCATGCTTGGACGCAACTTATCTCAATTGTGTGGAGAAATTGTTCAGAAGGAAGTTTCAGGAGTCAAAATATGTAAGGATTTTCTGGATATGTGTCCCAGACTTCAGGAGCAGAACTCTAAGATTCTTCCCAAAAGTCGAGCATACCAGGTGCAAGTTGATCTGCTTCGAGCATGCAGTGATGAAGCAAGAGCATGTGAGTTGGAGCACAACGTTTGGGCTGCGGTTGCTGATGAAACGGCTTCAGCAGTAAGATATGGTTTTAAAGGTAGATTTAAAGATTCATGTTGTAAATAGTGTCAAGTTATATTAATTGAGAAATAACTACTGATGACAAAACTGGGCAATATCAACACATCAATGAAATTATCACTTAAAAAAGTTCTGAAGAAACTTGTGTTTCTTCCATTGTCCTTCCTTCTTAAGTAGTTATTTCACATCTATCAAAATATATTGTATATTTATAATTTTAGTATTCCGTTGGAGCTATTATGTTATGCTCTTGATTTTTAAGGGCCAGTGATTTACACACCTTTCTTTGTGGTCTGTAGAACATCTCTTGGAGTCTCCCAGCAACATGTCTACTTCAGCATATGAGAACAAGAAGTTTGATGGCTGTGTTGATAGATCTTTCCACCCTAGAATGATAAAGGTTGAATTACCTGTTCGTGTAGATTTTGTTGGGGGTTGGAGTGATACTCCTCCATGGAGCTTAGAGCGTGCTGGCTGTGTTCTGAATATGGCAATCAATCTGGAAGGTTCTCTTCCCATTGGCGCCATCATAGAGACGACAGAAACAGCTGGAGTATCAATAAGCGATGATGCTGGAAACCAGTTACATGTTGAAGATCTTACCTCTTTTTCAGCTCCATTTGAAAGCGATGATCCATTTCGGCTCGTCAAATCTGCATTAGTTGTGACTGGCATTATTCATGATAACATTCTTTTGTCCATGGGTTTGCAAATCAGGACATGGGCCAATGTCCCTCGCGGTAGTGGCTTGGGGACTTCTAGCATCTTAGCTGCTGCTGTTGTGAAAGGACTTCTCCAGATAACTGATGGGGATGACAGTAATGAAAATGTTGCTAGACTTGTTTTGGTATTAGAGCAGCTTATGGGAACAGGAGGTGGTTGGCAGGATCAAATTGGAGGTCTGTACCCTGGAATAAAATTTACTGCAAGTTTTCCTGGAATTCCATTGCGGCTTCAAGTCATCCCCCTCCTAGCTTCTCCTCGGCTGACTCTAGAGTTGCAGCAACGCTTACTTGTGGTATTTACTGGTCAAGTAAGTATTTATCCAATTTTATGCTCATTTCCATAAACTGTCTTTCAGGATACTAAAACTATATATATATATATACTGTCTTTCAGGATACTAAAACTATATATATATATATATATATAGGCACACATTTATAAAGAAAGAAATGGTGAAGATAGAAGTACATGAGCACCATAAGCTCAAGGGACAAGAGCATGGCTCTTTGATTGCATCTGTTGTTTTGCTTGTCTAAGCTCAAGTCATGATGCTCTTACAAATTCTGTGCAGGTTCGACTTGCACACCAAGTTTTGCAAAAAGTGGTAACTAGATATCTTCGACGAGATAACCTTCTTGTGTCTAGTATCAAGCGTCTTGCTGAATTGGCAAAGAATGGAAGGGAAGCTTTAATGAACTGTGACATTGATGAGTTAGGGGAAATAATGTTGGAGGCTTGGAGGTTGCATCAGGAACTTGACCCTTACTGCAGCAACCAGTTTGTCGATCGCCTCTTTTCATTTGCTGACCCCTACTGCAATGGCTACAAGCTTGTGGGTGCTGGTGGTGGGGGTTTTGCATTGTTGCTTGCCAAGGATGCTTGCAGTGCCAACGAACTAAGGCAATTGCTAGAAGCAGATCCAAGCTTCGACGTGAAAATCTATGACTGGAATATCTTTAAAGAGTATTAATTGCGAAGAGGTTATCATATTATTTTTTAGATTGATGATTATCCTTTCTTTATTTTAGATTGAGATGCGTGAGGCGTCATTCATGTAAATTCTGTAAAATGGAAAAGAGTGGAAAACTACAGAATGCGGGTATTGTTTAAGCTCAATAAATTTCAGCAGTATTACAGACGCATTGTGACGCAGAATTTGCATGGAAATACTTGGAAAAAGAAAGAAAAGATGACCGAAATGAAAGAAATAGTAATAAATAAATAATTAGATAAAGAAGACACAGAGATATACGTAATTCAATCGGTTTAATTGTTAAAATTCACGCAGCCTTTTTTTTTTCTTTATTTTTTTTCCTAATTTGAACGCAGCTTTTTGGTGATAACATCCACTCTCCTACTTTACGTGGAGGGGTCCACAGACTCTTTTTCTTTTTGTTAAAAAGGTGGGACGTGAGATGAAGGTATAACTTGGAAACATAGCAAGGAATCCGAGGAGAATAAAATTCCTTTCCCCATCAGAAACGGCGTCGCTTTCCCTTAGATTAATTGCCGTAGACTTCAAACCTCCCTAGATTAGGACTTAATTATATCTCTAACGGGAATGCACATAGACCTTATTAGTGTCAGCAGCCACAGAGTCAATTTAAGAGGAAAACAGTAAAAAAAAAAATGGAAAGAAAGCAGAAAACATGCAGGATCGTCCTCATCACCTCCAATGATGACGACCTTTTATATTGGTATTGGTAAAGGTCGTTGAGCGGAGCGGATTCCTTTTGGTCAGCCAATCATTGATTGCCGCACCCATATCCATGTTTTATTTTTATTGTGTTAGTATTTCTTCCAAAATCATTCTCAGATTTGGGTTTAATTTTGCAGTGTCTAGCGACCGTATGTACATGCTGTGGATTTAGAGAGTTGAGCATAGCAGAGAGAGAAACAGGGAGATGGGTCTGCTCACCAACAGAGTGAAGAGAAGTGAGATCAAGCCCGGAGACCACCTCTACACTTACAGAGCTATCTTCGCCTACTCCCACCACGGTCTCTCTCTCTCTCTCTCTCACTGTGTGTGTGTTTCTATGATTTAAGAAATGACAATCATCAACATGTTTGGAAAATTCTGCAATGTGGGTTCCTTATCTGATTCATGATACTGAGTCGATCTTTTTTTTTTAAAAAAAAATTATTATTATTATTATTTTGTGAGGGTCTCTCAGAGGAGTTCTCACTTTGGTTTTTCTTTTTGTCCCCCAGAATTATGAAATGTGGGTTTATCATGAAATTTTGGTTTTGTTTGTGTCAATTGTCAACATGCTTTCTGTGTTTAACTATTTCCCCCCCTTGTAATACCTGTTTGATGAATGTTGTGCTGGATCTTCTTTTACAATAGCTGAATTGTAAATTATAATCCACCAAAATGTTTGATGGGTCCCGTCGAATTATGTGATAACTCTTAATCTTTCTGCCGTATATCATGATGTCCAGAAATTGACCATATCTTTGTGTGTTTTGGAATTGGAATGCGGATTTTCTTTTCTTGCAAGTTTGTCTTTGTGCACTAGTGGATTCATTGATTATTGCATCCATTGGCTTTTGCAAGGAAGGCATAAATTGCTCTAGTAGAGCAACTTTTCAGATTCTTTTCTATGCTGCAATTTCTTGTCAAATAGATGGATGGTTATCGAACTCTTCTTCAATTGGAAGAATGCTTCCATTGACTTCTGCAGTCATGCTTCATTCCGAACTCTGAGTAGGAGTATTGGGATTAATTTTAAGTTCATACTTTGCTATGTATTGGTAACACTTCTTTTGGTTACTGTGGTTATGTAGGATAAGTTAAGGAATTAATATTACGATTTGCATTGCTATTGCTCCTTGTTAATGGTTTGGGACGGTTATCAACAACAATGTTTACATTCACTATGAAGATAGTCAAATGGAGTCTTGTAGTAGGTTCTAAGTGATAGGGCACATTAAAGCAAAAGAGCACATCAAAGACAGTCACTAGTGCGGATTGATTTAATAAGGGTGTTCCCAATGCAATAGCACATCTGGCTATTTGTATTTTCAGATTCAATTTATATTGAGTTCTATATGTGTTCTCTAACAGAACATAATATGCACAGAAGATAGCTAATGAGAAATATAGATGCCTCCTCTCCCCCCTCCAGTGGGTTGTTAGTCAAGTGCACTTTCAATGGAAATCTCTACCAACCAATCGATGATTATTTTGCAACCTAAACAACTTCGTTAAATAATTCAATAGCTGCAAATGGAGTTCGAAGGATTTGTATAACTTCATGAAGATGTAAGTTCTAATGTTTAATTTTAAGACTTGGCGTTATTGTGAAAATCAAGGTTATATTGTTGGAATATTGAAGGGTTAGAACCCCACACCAGGATCAGCAGGGGCGGAACTAGAATATTTAGTGTAGGGGGACGAAATTTTTTTGTTTGTTTGAGATTACCAAAAGGGGAGGAAGATTTTAAGATTCCCTGAGGCAAGCGGTAATGAGGGGGAGGGTAATGAGGGGCAGCATATGTGGAGCCATGGACATAAAATAATAGACATGGAAAGACATGTAATGAAGGACATCATATATGGAAGTTGGATAATAAACATGGAAAGGCAACAATCTGATCAAGAAATTTTTTTTATTTTTTTGACATGTCTGCACAAGAAAGGGGAGGGGGGATTCAAACTAGTAACCTCCGCTTCATTAGGTGTGGTATCAGCCGATTGAGATACCTCTTGAGGATAGTTACTAAGGACCAAGGATGGGCTTTTAACAACAATGTTCAAGTATAAAATGAAAATATATATCATCCTCAAAATTTTCCACGTGTTAGTCCCAATGTTTGTTTTCCCTAATTTAGCATCAATTCCGCGCTCCTCACTCACTTCCACGTAAATCTGTACTGGTTAATGTGGTCACCTTTTATTCTGTTAACAAATATAACTTTACCTTAACAAAACAACCTTTCAAACAGCTGAAAATAATCTCAATGGCTTTTAGTTGACCCCTTTTGTTGTTGGATCAAGCTTAATCATGAGCTATATTGAATACACAGGTATCTTTGTTGGGGGAAGCAAGGTGGTCCATTTTAGACCTGAGGGAAATTTGAATTCAAGCACTGGTACATCTTCTGATTCTGACTTTTATGATTCAACATGGAGCCTCCCATCATCGTGTCCTACCTTTCCCGACTGTGGATTTAGGCAACCCAACAGTGGTGTAATCCTCTCTTGCCTGGATTGTTTCCTTCGAAATGGATCTCTGTATTGTTTCGAATACGGAGTTACTCCATCAGTTTTCCTTGCTAAGGTGCGGGGCGGCACATGCACCACTGCAGCATCTGACCCACCGGAAACAGTTATCCACCGAGCAATGTATCTTCTTCAAAATGGATTTGGCAATTATGATGTGTTTCAAAACAACTGTGAAGACTTTACACTTTATTGCAAAACTGGTCTTCTGATAGTAGACAGACTTGGGGTTGGAAGAAGTGGTCAAGCCTCTTCTGTCATTGGTGCCCCATTGGCTGCCATTCTTTCTTCTCCTCTGAAGTTGCTGATGCCAAGTCCTGTTGGCGTGGCTACGATGACGGCCGGGATGTACTGTATGAGCAGGTATGCAACTGATATTGGGGTTCGAACCGATGTGATCAAGGTGGCAGTGGAGGACTTGGCTGTGAACCTGGGTTGGGCAGGCCATCATGAGGAAGTAGCTGATGACAGTGAGGCTTCTAACCAACTGATTACCATATGATGCGACATTTCATCCTCATGCATCCAATGCTGTTGTGTAGATTATTTATGGTTAGTGTTTATCAGCTCTTGTTGACATTGGTAAGTGAAGTTCTGATGCGGTGCCTCTTTCCCCCCGCTCTTCTCCCCCTTTCCCTCATAAATTTGTTAGTTGTTGTACAATGCTTTGCAGTCTTGCGATGCGCATGAAATGTTGTAAGAACAATGCTCTCATTGCAGATTAAGTGAAAAAGTTGTGACGATGCGTGGCATGCTATAGGTTGTAATGAAGTCGTGTAATTCTGATGTGCCATTTGAAATGGTCTGTCAAGGGCATGAAGGATTGAATTAATGATACTTCCGAGCATGGAAATTAGAGTTTCTCAAACCTTTGAATCTCATCCGTCCATTACATCTAAGGACCAGGGATGGGCTTTTAACAACAATAGGCCACAAGGAGGCAAACTATGAGCCGAAAAATAAGGCAGACTATAGGCCTTAAATAAGCATGGGTCATTCATGAAACAAGACTAACAAAGGCCGAACGATATTTAGTTTTTCTCTTTTTTCCTCAACCCAAATATATATTCTCGGTTCTTATTTTTATTTTTATTTTTTTATGAGGAGCTAAATGACCCACACACACATCAATGTTTAACAAGGCACAAGCCCAGAATGACTGAAACGTCAAAGAATGACACATAGACGACAAGAGTCAAAGGCATGAAATGAAAGGGTTCAATCAACTGCTGTTGCAGCCTCTGATTCCAGTGACCAATCAGGGGATCAAAAGAAAACATTACGCCGGGAAAACTGGCTACAATCAATTACATTCAAATGTGAAATCAAATCCCATTATATTCTAACATTTTTATTCTTGAAATAAATGATTGCTGTGTGTGTGTTTTCATGATTAAGAAATGAAGATCTTCAACATTTTTGCAAAATTGTTCCTTATCTGATTCATGGAACTGGGTATTTCTTTCCTTTTGTTTTTTTTTGGGTCAAGCTTAATCATGAGACATAATGAATTTGCAGGGATCTATGTAGGGGGAAACAAGGTGATCCATTATACATCTGAAAGAAATTTGAAATCAAGCACTGGGAAATCTTTAGGAAACCCAAAAGTGGTGTTCAATGCTGCCATTATCTCTTCTCCTCTGAAGTTGCTGGTGCGAAATCCTGTCGGTGTGGCTACAGTAACGGCTGGGATGAACTGTATGGCCAAGTATGAAAATGATATTGGCGTTCGAGATGATATGATGAAGGTGGAAGTGGAGGACTTGGCTCTGAAACATGGCTGGGAAGTAGCCGAGGATTCTAACCCACTGATTGCCAATTGTTAAGAATTTGTAGGTGGTAAGAATAGTACAGAATCCATGTCGTTTCTTGGATCGACCAGTTTGTATATTCAACAGTGTTTGACTGTAAGTGCCTTAATCTTGACTACATCTAAATGTTAATGTATATATGTATATATTGGCTGGCATGCATGCCTGCTGGTTTTAGTGGAGCTTAATGTGGAAAAACAAGAACTGATTTTCAAGTAGTGCAACAAAGTTACACTAGTCCAAGGACTTACAACCGAAAGTAGAAGAAAGATCAAAACTACATGAAAAAATATACTTCTTATTTCTGAAATATTACAACAATAGAAAAAACTTGGGTTGGACCACACTTGCACAAGATAGGAGGAGGTTTTGGTGAGATATGATTGAATGAGAGGCTTGGAAACATGCCTAAGGTATAGATAAGGGTTCTAGAGTATTCTCACACTTAACTAACAAGATAGGTGTGTCTTTTTATGTGACCAAGGAAAAATAAAATTTGGATAAGAAGTAATAATAATGTCTAATGAGAAGGTGTGAGGTTGTATTGGGTTGAATGAGGGTAGTGATGGTGGAAAGGCTAAACAATGAGAGAATGACATGTGTCATCCATCATGTGCAAATAAGTCCCCCCACATCAAAGCAAAAAGAAGAAAATTAATAGCTACATCATTCTAGAAAATACACTTTAAAATTTTACACTTAGGCTCCATTTACTTCGACGTAAAATGATTTTCGTCGGAAAATGTTTTCAAAGAAGTCATTTTCCCTGAAAATGTTTTCTGCCGAAAACATTTTACGGTGTTTACCGTGCACATGAAAAATCAATTTTTTTTGAATATTTTCATTTAATTATATTAACCTATAAAATATAAAAATATAAAAAGATTACATCATTCACGCCAATGTAGTGCACAGCTGCACACCTTCCAATTCCCTTGGATTTCTTATGCGCCGCAAACAATCATAATTTTTTATTTTATTTTATTTAAATCATCACTTATTTTTGGTAAAAAAATTATTAAATTTAATCAATAATCAATATTTTAACTTAACGGCTTCAAGATTCCGTCTCCTTATATATTCCTATTATTTTTGCATTTTTTTTTTAATAAATGACGTAATCTCAAAACCAAAACTTTCACTCTATCAACACCAAAACAAAGACAATCCAGAAAATTAAAATAATAATAATAATTAAAAAAAAAGGGAAAAGACTTCAGTCACTTCACCTCCAGAAATCTTCCAGTGTAGATCTAACCATCGGTCAATATTATAAACTTCAATACATTAATATTATGAATATTCCACATTTAGTAAGATTGATATATATGAAAGGGCAAGTAAGTTACTTTCATCTTTCTTGAAAAAAAAAAAAGTTACCAAGAATTCTAAAATCCCGACCCCAAAGGATCTAAACAGAAGGAGCATTTAGCTCTGAAAATACAATAGCACTAATACTCTCAGGTGACTCATCAACCCATTGTCTGTCATGAACAGTCCGCAAACCTTCTTTAGCAAGGTCATGGCCGGGCTGCTCTATTCGCGTCCCTCTTAAGAATATATGGCCGGGCTGCCATATATTCTAAGCTCATTATTTTCTCAAGAAGCATCACCATATCATCATCTCTTGACAAGCTTTAGCAAATTAAGCCGATCATTATTTGCAGTACAAGAAGCTTCGGATTTCGGGTTATATATATATACAACACAAACAGCAAAGATTATGGTATTACAACATTCTCTCATAACATAACACAGAAGGAGACAAAATATTACAAGCAGAAGAAGAACGCAAATAAAATCTGAGCCTTGCAGTTTAAAGGAGTAATACAAATATATCTTAGGCAGAAACAAGGTCAATATCACTCCATACTGCATTTTTACCTTTATGACGAAAAATATGGAAATTACTTTAAGAGCAAGAGAAGCACCCATCATAGAAGGATTCGGTTGCAAATGACTCAATCTCAACTATTGTTCGAGCAAATAAATATTCAGGGAAATTTGCTAATTTTCAAGGTAAAATCAGCATAACAGCTGGACTAAACACAGACTACAGATCTAGTAATAGTACTGCTATGGTTTCTTTTGCTCTAGATACTCCTAGCGGGGTTACCCGGGCTGAATGGCTGATCATGACGCAGGGGGCAACAATCAAGTTTTCAAGGTGAAGCCCAAGTCTCAGAATTTCCCACAACAGTTTTTGGGGTTCTTGCCAAAAGGGAAGCCAATCCCACCTTCTGGCCCTTCGAAGAAGCACAACAACAAACAGAGACGCATTGATTTTTCACCCATTCAATCCAACGATTATTCCATCCCAATATCAAATCACTCCCAAATGTTCGCATGCACATAGATACACAAAAACTATTAGCTGAACCCAAACTCAATCGAACTCTTTCACTTAGTTTAGCCAAAATCCATCATCTTTGAAATATCCAAAACAAACCCAAGAATTCAATTTGATATTTGTTCACTTCCTCATAACCCAAACAGAGCACAACGAAATCAGCCCGAAGGGAAAAAACACACAAACAAAAACATAAAAAATTTTAAAAAACAAACGAACAAAATCAAAACATCATCAAATAACAAACGAATCTCATCAGTAATCCCAAACCCGCCTAACATTCATTGAAAAACCCCCAATTTTTCTAGCAAAAAATCAACTAATTTACATTCAAAACCCATCCAAGAAAGAAATGCCACCACAAAACATCTCTACTCACACAACAATTATCCAACCAAACAACCCTTCAATTGCAACCCAAAACACCCCCCACAAAGAGAAATATTCGATCACTTTGACACAAACACAGAAAGAGAGATTAGGGTTTAGAGAGAGAAAGAGAGAGATAAGAGTACCTGAGAGTGAAGCTCGGCCGAGAGAGAGAGAGAGACGAGCTGTGCAAGTGAAGGAGATCGGCAAAGAGAGAGACGAGCTATGCAGCGTGAAGGAGGTCGAGGATTTTTTTTCTAAACAAGAGAGTCGGGTTTTTCTTTTTTTTTGGGGAGTAGTAGGGAAAATGGTTTACGAAATAAAAAAAGGGAAACCATTTTCCAAAAAATGTAAAGGCTTTTTGGTTAAATGGAAATCATTTTCAGTTTAACCATTATTTTACGTTGAAGTAAACACTGTAAAATGCGAAAATTATTTTCTGGAAACTATTTTACGTCGAAGTAAACGGAGCCTTAATAGCAAAAAAAGCTTTTCATTAATCTTCCATGATAATACTCAAATGGGTTTTGAATCACTTGGCAGCACAAAGTTTATTGTGAAAAACAAGGTAGTTAATAACTTTTTGATGATAATATCCACTCTCCTGCAATTTTTAGTCACATATAGACATAGTGCGAATCCATAAATATTGATTAAGAACAATAAAGGAAAAAGAAAAAGAAGAAGAAAGAAGGAGCAATAAAGGGGGTGAGATGAAGGTACAGGTTGGAAACAAAGCAAAGAATCCGAGGTCCATAAAATTCCTCTCCCCTCGGAAACGGAGTTCATGTCCAAAAAAAAAAAAAAAAAAACAAGTAACGGAGTTATTGCACTTAGACCTTATTATTATGGCTAAGCAACCACAGTCAAATGATTTCAAAAAAGAAAGAGGAAGAGTTAAAGAAAAAATTATTGTCGCTGAACAGTAGAGCATTAGTTTAGATGCTATGGATTTAGAGTAAAGCATAGCAGAGAGAGAGACAGAAAAAGGGAGATGGGTGTGCTGACCAACGCAGTGGAGAGAAGTGAGATCAAGCCCGGAGACCACATCTACACCTACAGAGCTGCCTTCACCTATTCTCACCACGGTCTGTGTATGTGTGTGTGTTTTTCTATGATTAAGAGATGACGATCATCAACATGTTCTTATAATTGTTCCTTATCTGATTCACCATATTGGGTAGGGGGTCTCAGAGTTTTGTTTGTGTCAATTTGCTTTAGGGGGTTTTAAAAAATATGAAAATATCTACTACTGCATCTTCTCTGTTTTTTCTATTTATTTTAACATGGTCTGGTCGATCTTATCAGTTGTTTCTAGAATGAATAATGCATCCTTCATTCCTCATTTATTGCTAAACATGTTCATCATTAAATTCAACTGAAAACACAAAATCTCGCAATGTGTTTGTCAGACCATCTTCTAAGGTTGTTCATCTCAACGCATGAATGTGATTTCTTGCAACAGGCCATTCATTTGCAGAGCTTTGGCAGAGAATGATTTAACATATTGCTGAGATATATAGAAATTGTGCAATTTTCGATCTTAGAATTCTTGATTCACATAACTCAAAACAGTTTAAGAGGGTGCATATGATCTGAATGTGGAAGTCATCATCTTTGTCTTCGTCATTCTCAATTAAACTCGGGATATATTGAATTTGCTGCAGGTATCTTTGTTGGGGATAACAAGGTGGTCCATGTTAGTCCTGAGAGAAATTCAAATTCAAATTCAAGCACTTGGATATCTTCTGATTCTAGCTTTTGCAAGTCAGCAGTGATCTGCTCTTCCTATCCCGAATGTCGATTTAGGCAACCCAACAGTGGTGTTCTCCGTTCTTGCCTGAATTGTTTCCTCGGAAATGGGTCTCTGTATCGTTTCGAATATGGAGTTTCTCGATTATTTTTCCTTGCTCAGGTGCGGGGTGGCACATGCTCCGTTGCAAAATCGGACCCACCAGAACAAGTTATCCACCGAGCATTGTATCTTCTTCAATATGGATTTGGCAATTATGATATCTTGTCAAACAACTGCGAAGACTTTGCGCTTTATTGCAAAACTGGTCTTCAGGCAGCGGACGGAAAGAAAAAAACTACTGGAGGTCAAGTCACTTCATTCCTTGGTGCCCCATGGGCTGCCATTCTTTCTTCTCCTCTCAAGTGGGTAATCCCAAATCCTGTTGGTGTTGCTACGGTAACCGCTGGGTCCCTCTTGATGTACTGTATGATTAAGTATGCAAATGATTTTGGCGTTCGAGATGATGTGATCAAGGTTGCAGTGGAGGACTTGGTTGAGAACATGGGCTGGGAAGGCAATGACGCTTATTTTGTTGGAATGAATAATTCTGGTATGTCCTTTCATTTATTTTCTTTATTGAATATTACGTACATATATTACGTCGTCGGTAATTCTATCAGATTGCAGCTACCCTAGCTTGTTTTTGTTTCTCCTCAACTAAATTTCATTTATGCTTTAATTTCTTTGAACATATATATATATATATATATATATATAAATTTTTATCATATTTGAAGGACACTAATTGAAATGATCGAGAACAAAGCATGATAAACTTGTGTCTTTTGATTATTGTTATATTTTATTTCATGTGTTGTAACTTGTAATTGTAATTTGTAAGCATGAATACTCTCACGCTTAACTACGGAGTTCTGATGGATCTATGACTATCACGACTTTAAAATGCATTATTATCATGAAATGTGTAAGTATACATATAAACACATCATCATCTTCATACTCAGGCGATGTGGGACACAACACTATGTACTATAAATAATTAAGTATATGAACACAACGTAGCCCTATGGGTCATTCAAAATGATGAGCATAAGTGTCTAACACTGAACCACCCATAATTCTCTCTCTTGCTTTCGCTATTATTTTTCGTATTTTAAATCTCTGTACAAACTTCAACATGGTATCAAAGCTTCTTCATATTTAAACATTGTAGCAGATCTAGAGCTTCATTATACTTCAACAAGAATGATTAATATGCATTCTTAATTGAGAGTATGAACCAGATACCCAAAAGTAACACACCTATTGAATTGCATATGCATTATTAATTATTCAGGCAAAGTTCACGTATCCCTCTCAAACTATTATTCAATTGATAATGTCTCTCCAAACTCTCAATTATGACAGTCTCCCCAAACTACCAAAACACTGTCAATATCCCCTTAAGACTAGTAAAAAGATAAAAATGGCCTTATATATTTCTTAATAAGACAAAAATACACTTATAAATTCAAAAAATAAATAATTTTTTTTTAAAAAAAAGAAAATTTTAATTTAAAAAGAACAAAAAAAAAAAAATCATTTTTAAACGAATTTTTATTTAAAAAGAAACTTTTTTTTTAAAAAAAATAGATTTGTTTTAGAAAACGAAAATTTTTATTTTCTTAATCGAAAATTGTTAATTTTTTTAAAACATAAATTTTTATTTTAAAAATTTATAAAACAAAATTTTTTATTTTTTATAACAAAAAAAAAAGTCAAAATTTTTTAATTTTTAAAATTTTAAATATGCTACCCTTTGGATTTTTATTTTATTTTATTTTATTTTTAGTTTTTGGTTTTTTTTGGAAGTTTTAGTTTTTTTTTTGTTTTTATTTTACTAAGGGTAGTTTCGTCATTGGGGGGAACATTGACAATTTTTTGTAGTTTGGGTGAGTCATTGTCACAATTAAAAGTTTGTGGGGGATATTGTCAATTGGGTGGTAGTTTGAGGAGGTATATGGACTTTCTCTAATTATTCCTAAGATGTGAAAAGGAATCACTATATTGATTAAATTTTTTAATGTATTGTAATTTTCACTGAAATATGAATTGCGGTACTAATACTACTTACTATTTCTTAAATTATTATTTTATGTTTGATAACTCAAAGCATTAATATAGTGAGCATTAATTTGATTGTAGCATCAGTTCCAATTCTTGATGGAACGAATTTCTCAGAGTGGTCTGAACAAGTTCAGTTTTACCTTGGTGTTTGGGATCTTGATTTGGCTCTCCGAACTGAAAAACCTCTTGCTATTACTAATTCAAGTAGTACAGAAGAAAAGACTATATACAAGTCATGGGAGCGATCAAACAAATTGAGCATTATGTTTATGCAAATGAGTATAGTGAACAATATTAAATCAACTCTTCCTGAATGTGATAGTGCTAAAGAATTCTTCAAAAATGTGGAAGAATGTTTTCGATCGGTTGACAAGTCTCTTACAGGGACATTGATGGCTAAACTTACCACCATGAAATTTGATGGTACACGTGGAATGCATGAGCATATCATTGAAATGACAAATTTAACTACTAAATTAAAGGCTCTTGGGATGAATGTGGATGAGTTCCTTCTCGTGCAATTTATTTTCAACTCATTACCTCCTCAGTATGAGCTAATTCAAATTCAGTACAACACTCATAAGGATAAGAGGAATGTAAATGAATTGACCAGTATACTTGTTCAAGAAGAGGCAAGGCTTAAGCAACAAGGACATCATTCAGTTCACCTTGTAAGTCAAGGAGCCAAAAAAATTGAGGTACCTGAAGTTAATGGACCTCCTCAAGTAATTGAGGTTCATGAAAGGAGACAAAACAATGTCATAGAGCCACCTGAAGTTAACGGTCATGAGAAGAGACAAAACAAAGTTATAGAGCCGCCTAAAGTTAATGGACCTCATCAAGTAATTGAGGTTCATAAAAAGAGACAAAACAATGTCCAATGTTATTTCTGCAAAAAGTTTGGACATATACAGAAAAATTGCTACAAACGCAGGGCATGGTTCGAAAAGAAAGGTAAGTCTTTAACTTGCATATATTTCCAATAAAATCTTATGAAAGTTCTTTCTAATACTTGGTAGATTGACTCATGTTCTACTGTTCATGTTTCTAATTTGATGCAGGACTTCCTTACTATCCAGACTTTAAACCCAAACAAAAATGGAGTTGAAGTTCCAATTGTTGCCATCAGGACCTTTGTTTGTTTTAAATACTGGTTGTTACAAAGATTTGTTTTAGACACTTTACGTTTCTTCTATTTCTCGAAATTTTGTTTCTTTTTCTAAACTTGATCTTAATGGTTATCTCATGGTTGTGATGGTTTGTATAAATGAATTGTATTAAACTGTTTGTGATCAGGTTGTATTGCGTCACTGCATTTCATTCCATTGATGAAATTTTCGTAAGAAAGAAAGAAGAGGAAAATTCACTTTACCCCTTGAAGTTTTATGGGTTTTTCAATTTTAACTTCAAAGTTTTAAAATTAACAATTTACCTTCCTGAAATTTTAAAAAGTGGCAATTTAGACCCCCTCCCCCGTTAACTTTTTCACGAAAATATATGAAATTACATAATTACTCCCAGACCCTTTTTTTTTTTTTTTTTTAATTTCTGTCCATTTAGACGGAAAATTTTAACGAATGGTTTAAATTGCCACTTTTTGAAACTTCAAAGGGTAAATTGCCAATTTTAAAACTTTTGGGTTAAGATTAAAAAATCCTTAAAATTTCAGGAGAGTAAAGTTAATTTTCCCCAAGAAAGAAAGAAAGAAAGAAAGAAAAAATAAAAAAGAAAAAATTGTAATGCTTTGTATATGACTGCTTTCTTGGAAAGTAATGATCAGTTTGCAACATTTTTTTTTTTTTTTTTAAATTTTTGGTTTTGACTTGCCATTGTTTCCTCGTAAATACTTAGTTTTAGTTTCAGGAGTGCTACATATACTTTCAAGTACTAATTCCAAGACATGACAGTGAAAAAACAGTATTGGTTGACAATCTAGTATCAGCAATCTATGGCTAATTAGTACTGTAAGCCTCTTCCTAAGTTAGGTTGATAATTCTCTTCCTAAGTTAGGTTGATAATTCTGAATCATTCCCATGTACCACAAACATGTGTTTTATAAAGTTTTCAAAATGAATAGAAAGATGCTTCCAAGTTTCCAACCAAAAAAAAAAAGAAAGGTAAAAAGATGCTCTTTAATTACAAAAAGTAAGCTTAGATAGAGAAATAAAGGAGCAAAGAACATGGTATGTACGATAAAGGCACAGCTTAGAAACGAAGCAAAGATTCCGAGGTCCATACAATTCCTTTCCCATGAGGAAACGTCGTCGCTTTCTCTTACAATAATTGCCGGGGGCAGCAGAGCCTTGGTTTACATGGTGTGGATTTAGAGAGTAAAGCATGGCAGAGTGAGAGAGAGAGAGAGAGAGAGAGAGAGGGAGATGGATGTGCTGACCAACAGAGTGGAGAGAAGTAAGATCAAGCCCGGAGACCACATCTACACCTACAGAGCTGTCTTCACCTATTCCCACCACGGTCTGTGTCTCTCTGTGTGTGTGTTTATTTTCTATGATTAAGAAATGACGATCATCAACATTTTTGCAAAACTGTTCCTTATCTGATTCATGATCCTGGGTCTTTCTTGCCTTTTCTTTTTTTGGGTGGTTCTCTTCTAAGGTTGTTTGTTAGCCCAGGAAAAAAAAAAAAACCTTCATCTTAACACATGAATGTGATTTCTTGCAACATGCCATTCATTTGCAGAACTTTGGCAGACATTCATGAGAATGATTTAACATATTGCTGAGATATATAGAAATTGAGCGATTTCTTAGAAATCTTGATTCGATCATATAACTCAAACAAGTTAAGAGGGTGGATATCTGAATGTGGAGGTCATCATCTTTGTCTTCATCATCCTCAAAATCGATGCTTTTAGTTCAATCTTCTTAATTAGTTCCGTTTGCTGCATAATTAAATCATGAGATATATTGAATTTGCTGCAGGTATCTTTGTTGGGGGTAACAAGGTGGTCCATTTTAGTCCTGAGAGAAATTCAAATTCAAATTCAAGCACTTGGATATCTTCTGATTCTAGCTTTTGCAAGTCAGCAGTGATCTGCTCTTCCTATCCCGAATGTGGATTCAGGCAACCCAACAGTGGTGTACTCCGCTCTTGCCTGGATTGTTTCCTCGGAAATGGGTCTCTGTATCGTTTCGAATATGGAGTTTCTCGATCATTTTTCTTTGCTCAGGTGCGGGGTGGCACATGCTCCATTGCAAAATCTGACCCACCAGAACAAGTTATCCACCGAGCATTGTATCTTCTTCAATATGGATTTGGCAATTATCATGTCTTTTTAAACAACTGCGAAGACTTTGCGCGTTATTGCAAAACTGGTCTTCAGGCAAAGGACGGAAAGAAAAATACTACTGGAGGTCAAGCCACTTCATTCCTTGGTGCCCCATGGGCTGCCATTCTTTCTTCTCCTCTCAAGTGGGTAATCGGAATCCCAAATCCTGTTGGTGTTGCTACGGTAACGGCTGGGTCGGCCGTTTGGATGTACTGTATGTTTAAGTATGAAAACGATTTTGGCGTTCGAAATGATGTGATCAAGGTTGCAGTGGAGGAATTGGTTGAGAACATGGGCTGGGAAGGCAATGACGCTTATTTTGTTGAAAAGAATCTTGGTATGTCCTTTTATTTATTTTGTTTATAGGAAAAATATAAAAAAACCCTCAAACTAACAACAATTTTTAAAGAGATTTATGATGTTTAAAAGGTGTTAAAGTAGCTCATCAAATTATCGAAGTGTATCAAAAAAGACACATATTTTTTATATTCCTATAATACCCTTATTTTTTAAAAAAACTAAAAAATAATAATAATAAGATAAAAAATTAATTTTTCAAAATTAAAACAAAAATGAAAAAAATGGAAAGGGGTGGCTGCAAGTTGAGCCAACCGTAGGGTTTGATTTTGCACTTATCTATATTTTTTATACCACACAAGCGATTTATAATTTAAGCCAATTATAGTGACTAATTTTTTATTCATTCCAAAATATATATTTTGTATTTACTCACCCCTTTTTTTTCTTGTTTAAAAAATAGTTTATTTTATTTATTTTTTAAAAGAATAAGAGTATTATTATAGGAATATAAAAAAAGATGTTACCTTTTTGACACACTTTGGTAGTTTGATGAGCTACTTTTAGTACATTTTGAACATTATGAGACTCTATCTCAAACAACAATTAGTTTATAGGAACTTTTTTATATTTTTCCCTTAATTTATTGAATATTACATAGAAATATTACATTGTTGGTAATTCTATTAGATTGCAGGTACTCATGTTTTGTTTCTCCTCAACAGAATTTCATTGGGGTTTGCTAGGGGTTCTCCCCGTAGTGTTCTCCTGGCGTTCTCTCAGTCTTACGTAGAACATAATTTAAGAAAAAATAAAATTGTAGTACTGTTTTTTGCTAACAGATTAATTTTTATGAGTTAATAGTTATGTTTTAATGCTTTAAAACTTGTTTTTGGATTCAAAACTAAAACCTAAGGGTGAAAGGTTAACCCTTTAGGGATGATATCACCCAAAATAGATTTGATCATCCTAAATTTGATGTTAATGCCTCAATTTTGGTGCTAATGCCTCACAAATTTGGTGCTAATGCCTCAAATTTGGTACTAATGCCTAAAAAAATCGGTGGTGAAGGTCATTACAATTTTATTTTTTCTTAAATCATGTTTTATGTGAGACTAGGAGAACGCCAGGAGAACCTACGGGGAGAACCCCTAGCATTTTCCAATTTCATTTATGCTTTACTTAATAGTTCTATAATTTCTTGGGAAAAATATAAAAAAGCTCCTCAAATTATCAGTCATTTGCAATATACCCTCTTAATGTTCAAAAGGTACTATAATAGCCTCCAAACTACCAAAATGTATTAAAAAGGTCATGACTGTTTTTATATTCCTATAATACCCCTATTCTTTTAACAAATAAAATAATTGGTAAAGTCCATTTTCCCCCCTCAAACTACTACCCAATTGACAATGTCCCCTCCAAACTTTCAATTGTGACAATATTCCCCCAAACTACTAAAACATTGTCAATGTTTCCCCCAATGACAAAACTACCCCCAGTTAAAAAAAATACTAAAACTTCTAGAAAAAACATAAAACTAAAAAAAAATTAAAAAAATCCAAAGGGTGGAATTTTTTTTTTTAAAAAAAATCCTTCGTATAAGGAAAAAATTAAAAAGTTTCAATTTTTTTTTTTTTTTATAAAAATTGATTTCTTTTTTGTTTTATAACTTTTTTAAATAAAAATTTATGTTTTAAAAAATAACAATTTTCTTGTAAGAAAATAAAAATTTTCATTTTCTAAAAAAAAAAAAGAAAAAAAAAATCTCTTAAATAAAAGTTTCTGTTTTAAAAAAAAATCATTTTAAAAAAAATCGATTAAAAAATAATTTTTGTTTCATTTTTTTTTTAAAAAAATTCTTTTTAAATTAAAATTTTTCCTTTTTTAAAAAAAAAATTATTATTTGTTTGTTTGAGTTTATAGGGGTATTTTTGTCTTATTGAGAAATATATAGGGGCATTATAGGGGCATTTTAATCTTTTTGTTAGTCTTAGGGAGGACATTGACAATGTTTTGGTAGTTTGAGGGGGACATTGTCACAATTAATTAAAAGTTTGGGGGGGACATTATCAATTGGGTGATAGTTTGAGGGAGGAAATATGGACTTTACCCTAAAAGGGTGAATACAAAATCATTGTAAAAAAACCATTTTAAAAAAAAAATACAAAAAAACCAATGGGCAAATAAATACAATTTTGTTTTTAATAAATAAATAATTTAAGCCAACTACAGTGACTATTCATATCGTATTAAAGTAAAATCAAAGGTACAGTTCTTAAACCAACTACAATGACTAATTTAGGCTAACTACAGGGGTCTACGTTGAAAGCTTCTATAGTAGAACTCATTCGAGAGGGCTAGGTGGTCTTAAGAATGGTTCGGGTGGGGGTTATCTTAAAAATAAAGAAGACGAATAGAATCTAATTCATGTTCATGCTAACAGAAGAGCGGATCCAATACCAACTACATTGATTATTTTAGGCCAATTACAGTGACTAATTTAAGCCAACTACAGTGATTATTCATGTTGTGTTAAAGTAAAATCAAAGGTACGGTTATTGAGATATTCCAAAAAAAAAAAAAAAATTAGTCTTTGGAGTCAAATTTTGTTAAAAATTTGTTTTTATTCGCCCATTGATTTTACTTTAATACAACATAAAGCAATTTGTAATTTAGACTAACTAAAGTGACTAATTATTTATTTGTTCCAAAAAAATTTTTTTTGTATTTATTTGCCCATTGGTTTTTTTGTATTTTTAAAAAATTGTGTAGTTTTTTTTACAATTATTTTATTATTTTATTTGTTAAAAGAATAGGGCTAATATAGGAAAATAAAAAAATAAGTGGCCTTTTTGATACATTTTAGTAGTTTGGGGGACTACTTTAGGACCTTTTGAATACTTGAGATTATATTGCAAATAGTTGATAGTTTGAGAAGCTTTTTTATATTTTTCCCTAATTTCTTTGAACATATATATAAATTTTTAGCATATTTGAAACGATATCGAGAACAAAGCATGATAATCTTCTGTCTTTTGATTATTGTTTATTTTATTTCATGTGTTGTAATTATAAGCATGATTAACATTATAATATACCATTAACATTGATTAACATTATGATTATTCCCTTTGCATTAATGTTATTGTTTCGAATTGATATTTATATTATGAAATAGTTTGATGATCACCAAATTTACTCAGCTAGAAAGATTCATAGATTTGAAGTCCTGGCCTACGTTTGAAACTTAATGCTCATATCCCAAATATGACATTGCCGTTTTTTTTTTTTTTTTAACCTTTTTTTAATCACAAGAATATTTTGGATTGGCCCAAAGGTGAACCATCTTTCAAGTGATTGATAAACTAAAATAGAAATATTTTTATAATATATTCTGATATCTATATGATTGGATTTATATTTCCTAGTATAAGTTGATTTATGTTTAATTGCTTGTATAAGTCAACTTATTCAACTATAAATAGGGACCTATGTACTATAAATAATCAAGTCTATGAGCACAATGTAGCCATAGGGGTCATTCAAAGTAGTGAACATAAATGTCTAACACTGAACCGCCTGTAATTCTTTGTCTCTATTTTCTCTCTCTTGCTTTCTCTATTATATTCGTATTTTAGATCACCCTACAAACTTCAACATGGTATAACACACCTATCAAATTACAAATGCATTATTAATTATTCCTAAGAGGTGAAAAGGAATCGCTATATTGATTTAATTTTTTAATGTATTGTAATTTCCACCCAAATATGAATTGCAGTAATACTACTTACTATTTATTAAATTATTATTTTATGTTTGATAACTCAAAGCATTAATACAGTGAGCATTAATTTGATTGTAGCGTTAGTTCCGATTCTTGATGAAATGAATTTCTCAGAGTGGTCTGAACAAGTTCAGTTTTACCTTGGTGTTTGGGATCTTGATTTGGCTCTCCAGACTGAGAAACCGCCTACTATTACTAATTCAAGTAGTGCAGAAGAAAAGGCTATATACAAGTCATGGGAGCGATCAAATAGATTGAGCATTATGTTTATGCAAATGAGTATAGTGAACAATATTAAATCCACTCTTCCTAAATGTGATAGTGCTAAAGAATTCTTCAAAAACGTGGAAGAACATTTTCGATCAATTAAGTCTCTTATGGGGACATTGGTGGCTGAACTTACTACCATGAAATTTGATGGTACACGTGGGATGCATGAGCATATCATTGGAATGGCAAATTTAACTACTAAATTAAAGGCTCTTGGGATGAATGTGGATGAGTTCTTTCTCGTGCAATTTATTTTCAACTCATTACCTCCTCAGTATAAGCTAATTCAAAGTCAGTACAACACTCATAAAGATAAGTGGAATGTAAATGAGTTGACCAATATACTTGTTCATGAAGAGGCAAGGCTTAAGCAACAAGAACTTCATTCAGTTCACCTTGTAAGTCAAGGAGCCAAAAAGATAGAGGTATTTGAAGTTAATGGACCTCCTCAAGTAATTGAGGTTCATGAAAAGAGACAAAACAATGTCATAGAGCCATCTGAAGTTGATGGTCATGAGAAGAGACAAAACAAGGTCATAGAGCCACCTAAAGTTAATGGACCTCGTCAAGTAATTGAGGTTCATAAGAAGAGAAAAAAAAGTGTCCAGTGCTTTTTATGCAAAAAGTTTGGACATATTCAGAAAAATTGCCACAACGTATGGGTTCGAAAAGAGAGGCAAGTCTTTAACTTATGTATGTTTCGAATCAAATCTTATTGAAATTTCTTCCAATACTTGGTAGATTGACTTATAATCTAATTTTCAAGTTTCTTATTCGATGCAGGGGTTCCCTATAAACCAGACCATAAACCCAAATGAAAATTTCTTGTTCATGGGAAATGAAGTTGTTGCCATCAGGCCATTTCGTTTGTTTTTAGATACTGAGTTGTTACATAGATTTATGTTTCTTCTCTTACTCAAAATTTGGTTTCTTTGTCTAAACTTGATCTTAATGTTTATCTGATCGATGGTTTTAGCTGTTTTGTTGGTTTAAAGATTCTATGTATGGTTTGTATAATTGAATCTTATTAAACAGCTTATGATCAGGATGTATTGGGTCACTGCATTTCATGCTATTGATGAAATTTTCGTAAGAAAGAAGAAAAAAAAATATGTAATGGTTTGTATATGACTGATCATTATAACGATCAGTTTGCAACATTTTTTATTTTTAGTTTCAAGAGTGCTATATATATATATACTTTGAAGTACTCATCCACTTCATTGACGTGACAGTAAAAATTACAATTAGATGAAATAATAAGTGAAAATTGGGAAACTGAACATTTCACAGCAGGTGGGAACCCGGATGGCCGGTCACGCTCAATGGGAGAAATTACACTGGTTATCCCTTCCCGTCTTTTTGCTTAGAAAAAAAGAAAAAAGAAAAAAGAAAATTGGGTTTTTACTGAGTCACATCAAGGGCTTCATTGTTTTTATGTCGTATATATGCTAATGATCAATTTAAACACGTACAGAAAAATCAAACTAAATTTTGCATGTTGCAAAAACAAACCACCTAAATGCTTAAAGTGCATCTAATGGAGTGTAAAATGCCACATTATTTAAATTTTTTAAAAGACGGATCAACATTAACTATACTAATTTTAAATTATAACTATTAAATGGAGAGAATGATATTCCAACAAATTGGGCAATCAAACTCAAAAATTTACATATTAGAAACCAAGTGCTGCTTTCTAGCTAGCAGTTCGTAAAACAGTGATAGAAACCCACGACAACTAAAACCCCACAATTCACTGTACTGAAAAAGATAAATCAATTTATGGCTTGTGCTTCATTATTCAGCGGTTGATGGATGTATTTGCATGTATTTTCCCTTATTTATTCATTCTATCTATGCTAGCTCCTTCTCTTGACAATCTAGTATCAGCAATCTATGGCTAATTAGTACTGTAGGCCTCTTCCTAAGTTGGGTTTATAATTCTGATTCATTCCCCATGGACCACAAACAAGTGTTTTATATATAAAGTTTTCAAAATGAATAAAAAGACGCTCTTTGATTACAAAAAGTAAGCTTAGATAGAGAAATAAAGGAGCAAACAACATGGTACGATAAAGGCACAGCTTGGAAACGAAGCAAAGGTCCATACAATTCCTTTCCCATGAGGAAACGTCGTCGCTTTCTCTAACGTTAATTGCTGTGGGCTTCAACCATACAGTCAATGTGAGAGGAAAAGTTAAAGAAAACAAGCAGGATCATCCCTGAACAGCAGAGCCTTAGTTTACATGGTGTGGATTTAGAGAGTAAAGCATAGCAGAGTGAGAGAGAGAGAGAAAAAGGGAGATGGATGTGCTGACCAACAGAGTGGATAGAAGTCAGATCAAGCGCGGAGACCACATCTACACATACAGAGCGCTAGCTCTCTTCAGCTACTCCCACCACGGTCTGTGCGTGTGTGTTTATTTTCTTGTTTTTTTCCTTTTTATTTTTGGGGTCTCAGAGTTTATTTTTCTCTCCCAAAGTTTTGTTTGTGTCAATATATATGTTAACACATGAATGTGATTTCTTGCAACATGCCATTCATTTGCATAGCTAGCTTTGGCAGAGATTCACCGGCCAGAATGATTTAACATATTGCTGTGAAAGAAAATGTGCGATTTCTTAGCATACTTTATTTATATAACTCGAACAAGTTAAGAGGGTGCATATGATCTTGAATTTGCAGGTATGTTTGTTGGGGGTAACAGGGTGATACATTTTAGTCCCGACGGAAATTCGAATTCAAGCAGTGGGATATCTTCTGATTCTAGCTTTTGCAAGTCAGCAGCGATCTGCTCTTCCTATCCCGAATGTGGATTTAGGCAACCCAACAGTGGTGTACTCCGTTCTTGCCTGGATTGTTTCCTCGGAAATGGGTCTCTGTATCGATTCAAATATGGAGTTACTCGATCATTTTTCCTTGCTCAGGTGCGCGGTGGCACATGCTCCATTGCAAATTCTGACCCACGAGAAGAAGTTATCCACCGAACAATGTATCTTCTTCAAAGTGGATTTGGCAATTATGATGTGATTGGAAACAACTGCGAAGACTTTGCGCTTTATTGCAAAACTGGTCTTCGGGTAGTACCGGACAGAAGAAATAGAACTGAAACCGGAAACACTGGGGGTAACCCGGTTGGTGGAAGCGGTCAATCCTCTTCTTTCGTTGGTGTCCCATTTGCTGCCATTGTTTGTGTTAGTTATTTTTAGTTGGCTATTTCTTGGTGATCAAAACATTGTAAATCGATCTTTTATGTTTCTCGCATCTCTCGGAGGTTTGTGCAGAAGTTTCAAGGGAAATGGAAGAAGGACCGTCCGGACGGCCAGTTCTTCCGTCCGGACGTGATGCAGTGAAAGACTTCATACTAAAACCCGAGGGCACCGTTCGGAAGCGCGTTCGCAAGCCGTTCGCAGACCGTCCGGACGGAAAGAGGAACCGTTCGAACGTGCTGCAGCTCCCAGTACTAATTCCCGAGTGTCCCGTTCGCTGGCCGTTCGCTAGCCGTTCGCTAGCCGTCCGGACGCCTCCGAACGCGCCGCATCAGAAGATGGAAGAGTTAGCGATGTTGCCCTAGGACCGTTCGGACGGCCATGTATACCGTCCGGACGGCCCACGTTAAAAGTCATATTCGGCTTCTATTTTACATAGCCGTTCGGACGCGCCAAGTGACCGTCCGAACGGTATGTTGCGGCTAGGGTTTATTTAACCTGTATTTGAGTTTAACTAGAACTAAGAGTCTATGTAATTATATATAGATCTTTACAGATCTGTATGAGGTACGAATTCCGCATCTAGAATTCGCCTTTGTGAGCCAAGAGAGTCTTTGATATAGAACGATTAAGTTCTCTCTCTTGGAGTGTTTAGTTTCTTACTCATCATTGTTCGTCGTTTGTTGAAGTGAAGTCAACCGGAGTTCCGGTGAAAGGAAATCACGTAGAAGGATTGTGCCAGCTGTCTCTGGAAAGGGCTACTGCGGTAGAAGGCAAGTGGGTCGCTTGTCTTATACAAGATCGTGTCATAGCAAAGGTTTTGTGAGTATGAACATCTTGTAATCCTTTATCTTTTTACTGAGTTAGTTGATTTCCTGGGTTTGGCTGCCCCGGAGAGGTTTTACATTTTAGAGAGTTCTCTAAATGGTTTCCTCTTCGTAACCAAATTCTGTGCGTTGTTTATTGCTTATTGCTTTACATATTTGGTTGAATTGTTTCAATTCCGCATAAATTGTGATAAACAAGTTTTTGGAGTCTGCATAGGGTTTTTCAGTTTGTTCTACCTTGAAGTGGCTGGTGCCTGTTAGTATGGCTACGGCAGCGGTTGGGTACGCTGGGATGTACTGTATGGCCAGGTATGCAAGTGACATTGGCGTTCGAGATAATGTGATCAAGGTGGCAGTGGAGGACTTGGCTGAGAACATGGGTTGGGTAGGCGACGAGGCTTATTTTGTTCAAATGAATTCTGGTATGTCCTTTTATTTATTTTCTTTATTGTGAAATTCATGATCATATTCTTCTGTCTTTGGATCATTGATTATTTTATTTCATGTGCTCTTATAATTGCATTGTAAGCATGCGTAATTCTTTTAATAAATGTGAATGGTATATTATGAGTACTATTCGCTTTGCATTCTTATTGTTTCAAAAGGTATCCTTAATTGAGAGCTAGAACCGGATACCTAAAGGTAACATACCTAATAGGTGAAAAAGAATCACCATAATGATTAAATTTTCTTAGTATATCGTAATTTTCATCCAAATGTGAATGGTGGTATTACTAATTACTAATTATTAAATTATTATTTCATATTTGATAACTCAAAGTATTAATATAGTGATCATTTATTTGATTGTAGTGCTAGTTCCAATTCTTGATGGAACGAATTTCACAGATTGGTCTAAACATGTTCGGTTTCACCTTGGTTTTCTGGATCTTGATTTAGCACTTCGGATTAATAAACCGCATGCTATTACTGATTCAAGTAATGCAGAAGAAAAGGTTATGTACAAGTCTTGGGAGCGATCGAACAGATTAAGCATTATGTTTATGCGAAACACCATAGAGAACGACATTAACTCAATTCTTCCTGAATGTGACAATGCTAAGGAGTTCTTCAAAACTGTGGAAAAAGTTTCACAACTGTGGAAGAACGTTTCTACAGTTGGAAACGTTCCAATTCTTGATGGAACAAATTTCACAAAATGGTCTGAACAAGTTCGGTCTAACCTTGGTTTTCTGGATCTTGATTTAGCACTTCGGATTAATAAACTGCATGCTATTACTGATTCAAGTAATGCAGAAGAAAGGGTTCTGTACAAGTCTTGGGAGCGATCGAACAGATTGAGCATCATGTTTATGCGAAACACCATAGAGAACAACATTAACTCAATTCTTCCTGAATGTGACAATGCTAAGGAGTTCTTTGAAACTGTGGAAAAACGTTTCCAACCGTCTGACAATTGTTTCTATGGTAGGGCACGAATAAGGTAATATCTAACTCATATGTTGGTGTTTTCGTGGGTGATAATTGTTTCTGTGGTAGGGTTATGGTTGATGAGACCATGATGCGTGGAGGCTGCATTGACAAAATTTGTTTTTGTTGTAATGGATTTGGGAGATGCATGGCTTGGACCATGATTGGTGGATGATGTAACTTCTGTATGATAAATGCATGCCTGTGTATGCTATGAGGCTTTTGTATGTTATTGTTTGCTTTCAACAGCTTATGAATCTAAGTTAACGTTATGGTACTCTTTATCTTGCATACAATATGTCAAAATCTGCTTTTGCTAAGATGCAAGTATTTGAATCAGTTTGACACACAATGATCATGTGCCTAACATTGTTCCAATGTGACACAATAATGAGTCATATTGGAACTATTACAAGCTCTGTATGTAGGTAATGTATATGATTTGATCAACACAAATTGGTAAACATACATATAATTTGGGATGACACAACTTGAGGCTTGTATCAATGCTCATCAAATAAGTGCTTAAATAACTTAAATTCTCATAAAGTAATTGAGGTTCTTGAGAAGAGAGAAAACAATGTCATAGAGCCATATAAAGTTAATGGACCTTTTCAAGTAACCGAGATTCATGAAAAGAGACAAAACAATGCCATAGACCCACCTGAAGTTAATGTAGAAAATGAGGTTCATGAGAAATACACAACAATGTCAAGTGTTATTTCTGCAAAAAGTTTGAACATGTTCAGAAAAATTACTACAAACGTATGGCATGATTTGGAAAGAAAGGTAAGTCTTTGTTTCGAATCAAATTTTACTGAAATTTCTTCCAACACTTGGTGGATTGACTTATATTCTAGTGTTCACATTTCTTATTTGATGCAGGGCGTCCCTATTGTTATACAAAAAAGGAAAATTACAGACAAAGAAAAACGCTCCTAAGGTTTGTTACAATGTCACTTTCCTTAAGAAAATATTTACCCCCACCAGAATTGGTATGCAATAGGGATACAACAAATTTTTCTCCAGGATACAATGGAGCCCATAAACTTCTGTATATTAACTGCATTATGCATAAACGAAGTTAAAACCCGAAAATACCCTCAGATTTACTATTCCAAAACAACGACAAAAAGAAAAATTAATTCTTAAAATAAAAATTCAGATAAGGGTATTAAAGAGAATTAATTATCTGCAGGATTTCGAATTCCAAAAATTAACTGTTGTTTTAAATTTCAAAAAATAAAACTGCTGTTTTAAATTTCGAAAATAAAACTGCTGTTTTGAATTTCGAAAATAAACTGCTATTAAACTGCTGTAAATCGCTGGATTAAATCTGACCGTTAGATTAAATAATTATTCTAATTATTTAATCTCAATCGTTAGATTTACAGTCTAATAGATCCAACCACTAGATCTACTTAAGAAGCATCATATGATTTAGATTAAACCACTAGATTGAATGATCTTAACTGTCCAAAAATGAATGGACATGATCAGATCCAAAATCTCCACTCTTTTCAATGTGGGACAATTTTCATTCAAAGCTCTTTAAAACATTCTATTTAAAATATTCCCCAAGACACAAAATAATATTTATATATATATTTATTTTGAAAATATTTCAACACCTATAATCCAAACCATAAACCCAAATAAAAATTTCATATTCATGGGAAATGAAAAGACAAAGTTCCAATTGTTGCCATCGGGACATTTCGTTTGTTTCTAGATACTAGTTGTTACATAGATTTGTTTTAGACACTATGTTTCTACTATTTCTCAAAATTTGTTTTTGTTTTTGTTTTTTTTTTTTTTTTTTTTTTTTTTTTTTTTTTTTTTTTTTTTTTCTAATCGCAATGATTATCACTGCCACATTAAAAGGTGAACACTTTAGAGTACGTATATCATTCCTCTTTCGGTTTTAACATGCAATAGTTTCCAATGTCTTCCTAAGGATGTATGAAGTGAAAATCCAAGTAACAACTCTACTTAGCTTTCCCTTAATCGGGTTTTCACTTAATTACATCAAGGGCTACATTGTATTGTACGTTTTAGGGCATTCACAATGGAAGAGTTAATTTTTTATGTAAAATAGCTCCTAAAAACTCAATTTATCTAGTTTAGCTAAAACTTTTTAAGGGCTTCCTACATCCGATTAGTTATATTTTTATTTATATCAATTAATTTTTATTATTTTTATTTATTATAATGATTATATTTTTCTTAAATATCTTATTTTTAAATTTTTGAGAAAAAGGTGATGTTGAGAGAGAAATAATAGGAGAAAATTTTGAAAAAAATGAGATGCGAAAGAGAAATAGTATGAGAAAATTTTGAAAAAAGAGAAAACAGGTGAGAAAAACAATAAAAAAAACATGGAAAGAAAATTTTAGGAGAGATAGTGGGAAAAAAAAAGACGTGAGAAGAAAATTTAGGAAAATAACTCTTTGAATAGTGCTGCTACATGTAGCTTTTTTTTAACTCATTTAATAAAATATCTATTCTACATTTTTTTAGCTTCTCCAATATAAATGATATTTTATCAATTTAAGAAGCTATTTTAGATAAAAGTATTATTTAGCTCTTCCATTGTGAATGCTCTTATATATGCTAATGATAAATTTAAACACTGAAAGACCAAAATTGCAAAATTGAACCACCTAAATGCTTAAAGTGCAACTAATGGTCTATATAATATCACATTATTTAAAATTTTTAAAGATGTGTCAATATATATTGAATTATAACTTATGATTTAATGAAGAAAATCCTATTCCAATAAACTGGGTCATCAAATTCAAAAATTTACTTATTAGTTCAAACTTCCAAGTGTTGCTTTCTAGCATTTCGTCAAACAGTTTGACAGAAACTCACGACAACTAAAATCCAACAATGCATTGTTCTGAAAAACACACACCTCACAGTCTAAAATAGATTTTTTTTTTTAAGTTTTAAATCCTCGTCACCGTTCTCGATTCTCCAAATTGCAGCCCAACAATTCTTGAGAACAAATTCGTTTCGCCTTGGAAATGGCGTCACCTCCACTGATCATGTCCTCTTTCATTGGTAACGGATAATGTTAGGGCCTATTCTTTTTGGTCAGCCAATCATGTCGTCGTCACCTCCTCTGTTAAGAAATAAAATTTGGAATAAGACTGAACAGAGACATGGAAAGATAATGAATTCTGATATGTTATTCTGCATCTTTGAGCTATAATTTATAATACAGCAAGGGACAAAATCCCATAAACTATGGACTAAGAAAAAGAAAATTACAATTCAAAATATAAAAGCTAATAATGATGTACAGGTGTGCTTCTATATACATGGAAACTAATTAAGATAAACAAATTGTAGATAATCAAGGGGAATCAAATCATATCTCAATACTCCCCCTCAAGTTGGTGCATGGATGTCCGTAATGCCCAACTTGCTAAGAAAACTAAGGAAGTTGTCACGGCCCAAAGCTTTAGTGAAAATATCAGCAAGTTGATAGCTAGCAAGAACGTGAGCTGTGGAGATGATCTTAGCACAGAGTTTTTCACGGACAAGGTGGCAATTAATGTCGATATGCTTCGTTCGTTCGTGAAAAACGGGGTTGGCAACAATGTGAATGGCTGCTTGATTGTCACAAAAGAGCTTCATGGGTTGAGAATTAGGAACCCCGAGAGATTGAAGAAGCATCTTAAGCCAAAGGAGTTCACAAGTGGTTGCTGCCATAGCTCAGTATTCAACTTCAGCGAAAGAGCGGGAAATAGTGTTTTGCTTCTTGGTTATCCATGAGAGAGGACTATTGCCGAGTGTAGTAAAATAGCCAGTGGTGGATCGACGAGTGGTGGGGCAACTTGCCCAATCTGAATCTGAATAACCATAAACTTGGAAGTCAGATTCAGTAGGGAAAAAAATACCTTTGCCAGGGGATGATTTGATATAGCGGAGAACTCTGATGGCAGCATCGTAGTATGGCTAGCGGGGTTGATGCATAAATTGACTCAAAATGTTGACGGAATACACAATGTCGGGCCTAGTGATAGTAAGATAAATCAAACGGCCCACAAGACGTCGATAAGGGCTGGGATCAGAGAGGACAGTACCTTCTTCATTTGTAAGCTTGAGGTTTTGCTCCATGGGAAAGGTAGCTGGCCGAGCACCAAGATGACCACTATCATTGAGAATGCCCAAAGCATATTTTCGTTGATTAAGAAAGATACCGGTTGGTGATCGAGCAACTTTGAGGCCCAAAAAATATTTTAAAGTGCCAAGATCTTTGATGCGAAACTTTTGAGCTAAGAAGTCTTTGAGTTTGCCAATGGAATCCAGATTGTTACCAGCCACCAAGATGTCATCAACATAGACAAGAACTATTGTGAAAGAAGAGCCTTGTGACTTAGTGAATAGAGAATGGTCAGCTGGAGATTGGTGAAAACCAGCAGCAATAAGGACTGAAGAAAATTTGGAAAACCAATTACGAGAGGCTTGTTTAAGTCCGTAAAGTGATTTGTTGAGACGACAAACTCGATTCTCCCCCTTCTTGCAAAAACCGGGTGAAAGGGTCATGTAGACCTCTTCATCAAGGTCTCCATGTAGGAAAGCATTATGAACATCCAGTTGATGGAAAGACCAATGACAGGCTACAGCGACGGCAAGGACACAACAAACGGTGGCAAGCTTGGCAACAGGTGCAAAGGTATCATGGTAATCGAGCCCTTCAATTTGTGTGTAGCCTTTAGCCACAAGGCGGGCTTTGTACCTTTCAATGGAGCCATCTGCTCGAAGTTTAGTCTTGAAGACCCATTTACAGCCAATGGGTTGTTTGCCAGATGGTAAGGCTTGAAGTGTCCAAGTGTCATTGGCCTCCAAGGCTTGAATTTCAGAAGCCATGGCATCCCGCCAGTGTGAGTGTTGGACCGCTTGAGCATAATTGATGGGATCTTTATGGTGAGACAAAGCAGATAAAAAAGCCAAGTGTTTGGGGTGAAAATGATCATATGACAGAAAATGAGACAGAGAATGGACCATACCTACCGAGTGCTGATGAAGCGACGTTGTGATGGACTTGTTTGGTAGAGGCGCACAGATAAAATCCTTCAAATAGGTGGGTCGAGAGATGGTGCGTGTAGGTCGAGAGGGAATGGGTGGTGGTGTGGGTGAAGGTGCAGGAGGTGTAGGAGGTGTAGGAGGACGAGGTGAGTCACTTGGGTCGGCAGAACTAGGGGCAGAAATGGATGTTGAAGTGGTTGGAGTAGATGGGTTAGGCATAGGGAGAGAAAGATCCATAGAGGGTAAAGGGATAACAGGTGCATTTGGAGAAGGAGAATGATGTTGAAATGGGAAAACATTCTCAACAAAAGTTACATCTCGAGATATAAAGATTTTCTTTGTAGTTAGATCATATACTCGGTATGCTTTGTGACCAAACGGATAACCAAGGAAGATACATTTTGAGGCACAGAGTGAGAATTTGTCACGAGATGAACGAAGAGTTTGGGCATAGCAAAGGCAGCCAAAAACCCGAAGATGATGGTATTCGGGAGGGGAATTGAAAAGGAGTTCATGGGGGGATTTGTTTCCAAGGCTAGGGGAGGTGATTTTATTGATGAGATATGTTGCAGTCAAAATACACATACCCCAAAAGGAGACGGGAAGATGAGCTTGGAAGCGTAAACATCGTGCAACGTTAAGTAGGTGTCGATGCTTACGCTCTGCAACTCCATTTTGTTGAGGTGTTTCCACACAAGTGCGCTCATGGATGATACCTTCATCGTGAAAAAATTGTTGGATGCGGTTTGATAGAAATTCTTGCCCATTGTCAGTTCAGATGTGTCTAACTGGGCAGGAAAATTGATTTTTGATGAGAAGGCAAAAATGCTTTAAGCAAGAATAAGTTTCAGATTTAAAACGCATAAGATATACCCAAGTGTTGCGTGAATAGTCATCAACAATTGTCAAAAAATAATGGGTACCTATGTGTGAATGAGTAGGATAACCTCCCCAAATGTCACAATATATTCGAGAAAAAATGACAGTACTTTTATTGTGATTTAATAAGAAAGGGAGACGAGTATGTTTAGCTCGTTGGCATACATCACAGTGAGAACAAGAATTAGGAATGGAAATAAATTTATTCATGCCGGATGGAGATGGATGTCCAAGACGTTGGTGCCACAAAGAGAAGTCAAGGTTCTGTTGGGAATGCATGGCAGATGGAATTGCAGAGGAAAATGGTGGTGCAAATGCCTTGTAGTAGTATAGTCCATCACGAAGTTCACCCATTCCAATCAGCTTCCTCGTGGCTAGGTCCTGAAAGACACAAAAGGTGGAGAAAAAAAATAGCAACACAGTTTAGAGCATAAGTGATTTTGCTAATAGAAAGGAGATTAAACTTAAAATCAGGAACGTATAAAACATTGGCTATAGTGATAGTGGGGGATAATTTGACAGAGCCAATGTGAGTTATAAGAATGACTTCACCTGTTGGAAGTTTAATGGGGCTAGCATTGCTGACTTCGTGAGAAGTCTCGAAGATGGAATGAATAGAGGTCATGTGATCGGATGCTCCACTATCAATGACCCAATCAGAGGAATGTGAAGATGAAATTAAATTGCGAGAGTGAGATGGGATATTACCAGCAAGGTTGGCTGAAGGAGTGGGTGAGAGAAGATCCATCAATTGGCGGTATTGTTCAGCGAAGAGACCTGGTATCGAACTTTCATTGGTGTGAGATGTTCCTGGATTTGTAGAGACATGATGAGCAACATAAGGAGAGGATCCTTTTGCTGGACCGTACTTTTGATTGCCGCGAGAATGGTCCCAATTGGGTGGATACCCTACAAGCTTATAACAAACATTTTTCCAATGTCCAAGGGCTCCACAGTGATCGCATTTTGGCCGACCACATCCTCTGCCTCATGATTCATTTGGACGAGATTGTGAGAAGTTTCGATTTGCTGCCATGGCTATAGAATCAGAGTTGGATGTGGGGAGGTGGAGCAACCTCTGTTTTTCTTCTTGATGGATAATGAAATAAACTTTGTCAACGTTGGGAAGAGGATCCATGGCAAGAATCTGACTGCGAATGGAAGCATATGATTCGTTCAATCCCATAAGGAATTGAAAGACACGTTCAATTTCCTGCATTTGGTTGAGTTCTCGCAAGGCACCACAAGAGCATTCTGGGATGGTTGTGAGTGTATTTAACTCATCCCAATATGATTTGATAATGTTATAGTAGGCAGCAATTGACATATGGTCTTGGCTTAAGGTAGATATATCTCTTTTTAACTTAAAGATCTGGGGATTATTACCTTGAGAAAAACGTTCTTCTAAGTCGATCCATATCTCTTGAGGATTGTTGCAGTAGATGACACTGTTGAGAAGCGATTTATCAATGGAGTTAAGGATCCATGACAACACCATATCATTACATCTTTCCCACATATGAAGGTCTGTGGAGTTGGTTGGCGGTCGAGGAAGAGAATTTGTTTTTGGCGACAAGGCCATTTTCATGGCTCGCTTCCAGGTGATGTAGTTGTCACCAGTGAGAGGAGTAGAACCCAAAACTGCTCCTGGATGATCGGCAGAATGGAGATAATATGGGGAGGATTGAAGAGAAACTTCACTGATTGTTGTGTGAGGTGTTTCATTGTTCAAGGGTGTGTATTACCCTCCACATTTGTGTGTGACTCAGACATGATAAAAAAATGGAAATCAGAACTGCTCTAATACCATGTTAAGAAATAAAATTTGGAATAAGATTGAATAGAGACATGGAAAGATAATGAATTCTGATATGTTATTCTGCATCTTTGAGCTATAATTTATAATACAGCAAGGGAACAAAATCCCATAAACTATGGACTAAGAAAAAGGAAAATACAATTCAAAATATAAAAGCTAATAATGATGTGAAGGTGTGCTTCTATATACATGGAAACTAATTAAGAGAAACAAATTGTAGATAATCAAGGGGAATCAAATCATATCTCAATATCCTCCTTCACTGCCTCATAAAGCGGTATTGGTTGGCAATGTAGTATCAGCAATCTACCATTACCAAGGTGGTCACATTTTATTATGTTAACGAATATAACTTTGCATCAACGACCTTTCAAACAGCTCAATGGCTTTTAGTTGACTCCTTACGTTGTTGGATCAAGCTAATTGATCATGAGCTATATTGAATTTGCAGGTATCTTTGTTGGGGACAACAAGGTGGTCCATTTTACACCTGACAAAGATTTGAATTCAAGCACTCTGCACTTGGACATCTTCTGATTCAATGATGACCTGTTCTTCCTTTCCCGAATGTGGGTTTAGGCAACCCAACAATGGTGTGGTCCGTTCTTGCTTGGATTGTTTCATTCGAAATGGATCTCGATCTGTATCGTTTCTAATATGGAGTACTTTTTGAACCAGTTTTCCTTGCTCAGGTGCGGGGTGGCACATGCTTCACTGCAAAATCTGACCCACCAGAAGAAGTTAGTATCTCTTCAAATTGGATTTGGCAATTATGATGTGTTTCAAAACAACTGCGCAAACTTTGCGCTTTATTGCGAAGATTTGGGTGAAGATGAGTAGTGTAAGTTCGTCAGTCCAATGTGTGCTAATTACTGTAGGCCTCTTCCTTCTGATTCATTCCCCATATATGCATGGACCACACAAATAAGTGTTTTATAAGTTTTCAAAATGAATAAAAAGTGAGCTTAGAGAAATAAAGAAGCAAAAAACATAGTACGATAAAGGTTCCGCTTAGAAACGAAGCAAGGAATCCTAGGTCCCTATAACTCCTTAGTCCTTTCCCACTCGGAAACCTCGTCGCTTTCTCTCACATTAATTGCCGTGGACGGTGGACATCAAACGACCTTATTATTATTTGCAACCGTACAGTCAATTTAAGAGGAAAAGTTAAAGAAAACATGCAGGATGATCGTCCCTGAACAGCAGAGCATTAGTTTACATGCTGTGGATTTAGAGAGTAAAGCATAGCAGAGAAAGAAAAAAAAAAAGGAAGGAAAAAAGGGAGAATATGGGTGTTCTGATCAACAGAGTGGAGAGAAGTGAGATCAAGCCTGGAGACCACATCTACACCTACAGAGCTGCCTACACCTATTCTCACCACGGTCTCTGGGTGTTTTTCAATGATTAAGAAATGAAGATCATCAACATGTTTGCAAAATTGTTCCTTATCTGATTCATGATGCTGGGATATCTGTCTTTCCTTTTCTTTTTCTTTTTTCCTTTTTTATTTTTTTGGGGGTCTCAAGAGTTTTTTTTCTCCCCCAAAGTTTTGTTTGCGTCAATTATATGATCTTAACACATGAATGTGATTTCTTGCAACATGCCATTCATTTGCATAGATTGGGCAGAGATTCATCAAAATGATTTAACATATTGCTGTGAAAGAAATTGGCAATTTCTCAGAATACTTTACTTATATAACTTAAAGCAAGTTAAGAGGGTGCATGCATATGATCTGAATTTGAAGGTCATCATCTTTATCTTTATCTTCATCATCGTCAACTCGAGGATTCTTTTATTTCTATTGATGCTTTTAGTTCAATCTTCTTAATCCTGTTTGCCACATAAATTGAAGTGTAAAATGCTTGTTCAGCTTACCTCCACATAATTTTTAGTGTAATGCTAGCTAGTTCAGATCAGAAAAACTGTTACTTTATGGCTTGCATGTGCTTCATAATTGAGTGGTTGAATTTACACTGATCTGCCTTTTATGGTCTGTAATGGATGTATTTGCATGCATTTGAGGTTGAACCATTGAACCAATGCCACTGAACCACAATACAAAATACTCCGATGATAATCAAATTCTATAATATATTTTAATATGAGCTATATTGAATTTGCAGGTATCTTTGTTGGGGAAAATAAGGTGGTCCATTTTACAGCTCAAAAAGATTTGAATTCCAGCAGTTGGACATCTTCTGATTCTAGCCTTTATAATTCAATGATCACCTGTTCTTCCTATCCCGAATGTGGATTTAGGAAACCCAACAGTGGTGTACTCCGTTCTTGCCTGGATTGTTTCCTTAGAAATGGATCTCTGTATCGTTACGAATATGGAGTTTCTAAATCAGTTTTCCTTGCTCATGTGAGGGGTGGCACATGCTCCACTGCAAAATCTGACCCACCAGAAGAAGTTACCCGCCGAGCATTCTATCTTCTTCAAACTGGATTTGGCAATTATGACTTGCTTCAAAACAACTGCGAAGACTTCGCGCTTTATTGCAAAACTGGTCTTGTGATAGAAGGCAAAGTAAAAACAGAGGGCAGCCACCAGAAAAAAGCGAACAAACTGGGGGTTGGAGCAAGTGGTCAAGCGTCTTCTGTCTCTTCTGTGTTTGGTGCCCCATTGGAGGCCATATGTTCTTCTACTCTGAAATCGCTGGTGCCATGTCCTGTCAGTCGAGCTACTGTAATGGCTGCCATGTACTTTTTGGATAGGTATGCTGCTGATATTGGCGTTCGAGATGATGTGATCAAGATGGCAGTGGAGGACTTGGCTGTCAACATGGGTTGGGAAGGCCATCATGGGGAAGAAGCTGATGACAGAGTCAGAGAGGCTTCTAAGCAAGATTTTTTTACTCTGAATTCTGGTACGTCTTTTTATTAGTTTATATATTAACATGCTGAGATTTATTAAATATTACATAAATTAATTTTATATGCGATATATTTACATAGGGATATAAATTTCCTCGAAACCAGTTCGGAGAAAATATCTTTTAATCTATTTAAAATTGTGCAAAATATCTATAAACATTTAAAATGCATATTAAATTTAGTCTAAGTTAATAAACTGTTATTAATGACATTAAGAATTTAATGTGCATTTTAAATGTTTACACACATTTGGCACCATTTTAAATGAGTTTGGGGATATTTTATCCAAACTGATTTGGAAGACATTTTTGTCCATATATAGAGGATAGAGCCTAAATAATAGCTATCATGATTTTCCATTACATTATTTTTTAGGGGTAATTACATTTTTTTTTTTCTTGAACTATCACTCATTTATAAGATCCCATATGAATTGACACATGTCACACTCAGTCGCATTGAACTACAATTTTGTTTAAAAAAATAAAAAAATCATATGTAAGTCAAAATTGTTAAAAAAATAAATAAGGCACATACCTATGTTTAGAAACAAAATTTACATAAAATGCTTTTAAAATTAAAATTAAAAAAAAAAAAAAAAAAAAAAACCAAACAACTAAACAAAGCAAAACAAAAACAGATCCTCGTGGTAGTCAAATCACCCCCGGGCGTTGAGGGCGGTGGCCAAACCACTCCCATGTGATTCGGGGTGGAATGGCCTCAAACCCACAGGGGGTGGTGTAGTTACCTCCCAAGAATTTTTTGGGGTGGCTACTTATGATACTTAGGAATGTTTCAACCACTACCCTAATACATGTAGGTGGTTCAGCCATTTCGGATTTTTTTTTAGCTATTATTTAATTCATAAGTTTTGATTTTTATTAAATTTTGGTTTTTTTCTTAATGTTTATCTTTTATTATTTGAGGTTATTTTTTCCTTTAACGAGATTTAAAGTCTAAAAGGGGAATGTTTTGTTTGATTTAACGATATTCTCAAATGCGGTTAAGTAGAGTGACAAGTGTCAAATCATAGGGCCAAGTTATAAAGGAGTGATACTTCGTAGAGAATAATTACCCGTCTTATTTGTTAGTTTATTATATTTTAGTATTGTTATCCACTTCGCATGAATATAATTTTGATCCGTGAAGTAGCAATGATATTTGCCGAAATATGAATATTTTGCTCTTTGTTTATGTTCGGCCTTAGGCCAATTCCGGAATAGAATCCTTTCCATTTCATTGAGCGGATTCCTTATTCAAGAGGGCACCCTCTTGAATAAGGAACCACCCCTCTCCTTCTCCATGGATTCTGATTTCTGTGATGCAATAGTGCTCTTGGATGAAGTTAAATGACATACAGCCACCTGTTGGTTGATTTGAGGCAACATAGGTACTCATGTTTTTGTTTCTCGTCAGCAAAATCTCGTTTATGCTTTACTTGTTCCATAATTTCTTTGGACATAGAAACTTTTAGCATATTTGAAAGGAGAACAAAGCAAGATAGTCTTCTGTACATCTTTTAATCATTGATTATCTTATTTTTATGTGTTGTAATTGAAGCATGAATATTATGTTAATCAATGTTAATGGTACATTATGCCTATTTAAGTGACCCAACTAAAAAGATTCATAAATTTTAAGTCATATGTTTGAAATTTAATACCATATCCCTCATGTCAAAAAAAAAAAAAAAAAAAAAAACCATATCCCCCACTTAAAATAATAATAATAATAATTTCAAAAAAAAAAATAATAATAATAATACCCATATCCCAAGTATTAAGACAATGACATTGCAAATTTTTTTATGGTAATTTTGGAACCACAAGAATATTTTGGATTAGGCCAAAGGTGCATCACCTTTCAAGTCATTGCTAAACTGAGCCAGAATAATTAATGTGTATAATTAATTGAGAGTTGGAAACGGATACCCAAATGTAATAGACTTACAGATTTACGGTTGCATTACTAATTATTCTAATAGGTTAAAGAGAATCACCATAATGATTACATTTTTGAGTATATTGTAATTTCAACTAAAATGTGAAATGCAGTAATATTACTTACTATTTATTAAATTATTAGGTTATGTTTGATAACTCAAAGCATTGATATAGTGAGCATTTATTTGATTGCAGCATCAGTTCCAATTCTTGATGGAACGAATTTCTTAGATTGGTCTGAACAAGTTCAATTTTACCTTGGTGTTATGAACCTTGATTTGGCACTATGGACTGAGAAACAGACTGCTATTACTGATTCAAGCAGCATGGAAGAAAAGGCTATATGCCAGTCTTGGGAGCGATCGAATAGATTGAGCATTATGTTTATGCGAATGAAAATAGCAAACAATATTAAGTCAACTCTCCCTAAATGTGACAATGCTAAGGAATTCTTTAAAAGTGTGGAAGAACGTTTCCAATCAGCTGACACTTCTCTTACAGAGACATTGATAACAGAATCTACCACCAAGAAATTTGATGATACACGTGGGATACATGAGCATATCATTGAAATGATAAATTTAGCTACTAAATTGAAGGCTCTTGGGATGAATGTGGATGAGTTATTTCTTGTGCAATTCATCTTTAACTCATTGCCTCCTCAGTATGAGTCATTTCAAATTCTTTACAATACTATTAAGGATAAGTGGAATGTCAATGAATTGACTAGTATACTTTTTCAAGAAGAGGCAAGGCTTAAGCAGCAAGGACATCATTCAGTTCACCTTGTAAGTGAAGGAGCTAAAAAGATAGAGGTACCTGAAGTTAATGAACCTTGTCAAGTAACTGAGGTTCATGAAAAGAGACAAAATAATGTCATAGATCCACCTGAAGCTAACTGTCAAGAGACGAGACAAAACAATGTCATAGAGCCACCTAAAGTTAATGGACCTCTCCAAGTAATTGAGGTTCATGAGAAGAGACAAAACAATGTCCAGTGCTATTTCTGCAAAAAGTTTGGGCATGTTCAAAAATATTGCCACAAACGTAGGGCATGGTTCGAAAAGAAAGGTAAGTCTTTAACTTGCATATATTTCAAATCAAATCTTACATAAGTTCTTTCCAATATTTGGTAGATTGACTTATGTTCTACTGCTGATGTTTATGTTTCTAATTTAATGCAGGGCTTCCGTACTATCCCAGGCCATAAACCCAAATGAAAATTTCATATTCATGGGAAATTGAGTCAAAGTTCCAACTGTTGCCATCGGACCGTTCGTTTGTTTCTAAATATTAGTTGCTACATAGACTTGTTTACGTTTATTTTATTTCTCAAAAATTTGGTTCCTTTGTCTGAACTTGATGTTATGGATATGTGATGGTTTCAAACACTTTAGTTGATTTTGAGATTCTATGTGATGGTTTGTATAAATTGAACATTAAAAACGTACGGCATTTGTGTACAATATACTATATGATCAGGTAATTAAGCTTCATCATAATTGAGTAGTTGAAAGGAATAATCATACGATCATATTATTAGTAATAGTTTTAAAAATATTTTTCGTTTATAAAATTAAAAAATCATTAACAAACAATTTAAAATATAAAACAATTTTTAAATAATACAAATTCCCTATTTTTTTCCCGTGGTCCTCCACTCCTCCACAATAAATGAATATATATATTATTTATCCACAACCCACACGAATGAAAAATCTGAAATCCTCAACGACGCCGTCTTGCGTAGATTTTTCTTCTTCTTGTTATTGTTCTCTATCTGGGTACTCAATTGTAGGATTTGTAGCTTCATTTTCATCAGCGCCACGAAGAGACAGAGAGGAAGAGAGAGAGAGAGAGAGAGAGAGAGAAAAAAAAACTAGTACTGAGAGCTCTGCGTCTTGGTTCTTTTCTTCTCTTGAGGTTTGGTATTCGACCCAAGAAAGCCACAATTAGCAAAACTATTCTGGCACATAAATCGGTTTCCAAACAAAGAATTTGATCCGGTAACGAAGATTGATTGAAAGTTTGGATGGCAAATCTGTACGTTAAGGCTGTGCCGCCGGCGGATCCGAATAAGAACACAGAGTGGTTCATGTATCCAGGGGTGTGGACTACGTATATCCTCATTCTCTTCTTCTCTTGGCTCCTCGTCCTCTCCATCTTTGGCTGCTCTCCTGGCATGGCCTGGACCATTGTTAATATCGGCCACTTCGCTGTACGTTCTTACTCTCTCCTTCTCTCTATCTTTATTGTATTTTTTGAGTTTTGGGTCTAGAAGGCTATTTATTGGTTTTTTTTTTTTAAATGAAAGACAGAACAGCCATATTGTTGTTTGTTTTGTGTTGTTTTTTACTTGGGCATGTATTTGGCTGTGATTTTGCATGAATTTTGAATTTGGGTTTTGTTTGCTTTGGGTTTAAGGTTATTTTGATGATTTGTTGTTTTTCTCTTGTGGTATTTTGTGCATGAAGAAAAAAGACCCATGTTATAATATTTCTTGTTTGAAGCTAGAAGTTGCTGATTATAGGTTGTAAAGAAGTGATGGTACGTTTGATTTTGGATTTTGTATGGATGGGTAGAAAACGAGATCAGTCTTGTGAAGGCACTCTTGCGATAATATAATATATCTTACCCTGGGTTTTGTTGATAAAACAGTTGAAAGGATAATGTACATTAAACATTTGAATCTGATGTTTCACTTATTTTGCTTTTGGAGAAATCTGATCTAAGCCAAGAACTAATATCTGACTCGGTTAATAATTTTGTTAAATTACCAGTTATCTCAAAAGCTTAAGCTGATAGGAAAAGGTAAATTTAATTACTTAATTATTAGTTTAACACTCTCCCTCACGTATAGGCTCAAACTCCTTTTTAATAAGTGAGACTCAACATGTGGAATATTTAATTTAAATGGGGGGTGAATTGACATAGTCAAGGTTTGATTCCATGACCTTTAGCTCTGATATCATGTTAAATTACCAGTTAGCTTAAGATGGTAGGAAGAGGTAAATTTAATCACTTAATCATTAGTTTAACAAATTTAATGTAGTTTAATGTACCCAAGGCGTTGTCACTCAATTCATAGTTTAGTTTTTCTTGGATCTTAAATTGTAGAATCTTTTGGATTGAAATATTTAACTAGTAATGTTTTTCTGAGAGTGGCTAATGATTAGGAGTTAGAATTCTTTACTTCGTTTTTCAATCAGTTGTATTTCGTCAGATTGAAACAGATCGGTGTAAACAAGCTTTGTTGGAATCCCTCCATGAAAGGGTTGTTTGATATAAGATTGTTCTATAATGTTTTAATCCCCATGATAGCATTTATTTTCTTTGGAAGTGTATTTGGCAGAGTAAGGCTCCTTCAAGAGTGGCTTTCTTCACTTGATTTGCCTTTTTAAGTAAGATCTTTACTTTTGGATAACTTAAGGAACCATCATATCATTGTGGTAAATTGGTGTTGCTTGTGTAAGAAGAGTGGAGAAACCCTTGACCACATTTTACTCAATTGCGAAATAGCTAGTGCCTTATGGAACTCTATTTTAGGCTTGTTGAGTTTAGCATGGGGCATGCCTTGTTGAGAGAGAAATCTCTCTGCTTGTTGGAGAGAGCAATTTGGTAGTCCTTAAAGTAAAGCTATTTAGAGGATGATTACGTTCTACATAATGTGGTGTATTTGGAGAGAAGAAATGACCGAAGCTTTGATGACAGTAAGAGTACGGTGGTGGAGTTAAAGACCTTTTTCTTTAATACCCTTTTTATTGGATGGTTGCTTATAATTGTTTTTATAGTTCTAAGGTTCAAATTCTTGGGTGTAAACAATTCTTTTGGGGCCAACCTGCCAATATTACCCGATCTGTGTAGAGGGGGCACTTTACACGAGTCCGAGGTTTACCCGACAAGGGTGAATACACGAAGTAGCCATGTTTTGGAGGGGTTCCTTGTTATAAAAAAATAATAATAAAACAAAATTAAAAAAAAAATAAAAAAAAAATCTTGACTTTTTTATTTTAATTATTATTATTTTTTATAAGAATGTAGGCTTACAAACAAATTTTACAAAAAATAATTTACAACATGATTGGAAAGGAAATAAATTCAACTTTTGAGAAACTCAATCATATTGTGCCACACCATGTTATAAAAGTTTTTTTGTAAAATTTGTTTGTAAGCCTAGCATTGCTCTATTTTTTATATGTATTTCTCTTATATACTTTCTGTATACTTGAGTGCTCCCTTGGGTTCTTAATAAATTTTGATTACTTATATATATATATTAAAAAACTAATGATTCTGATCAACAAAATAGAGCAATAGAGTTCCAAGGCACTTGGATTGATTGAAGAGATGAGAATGTGGGGAGTGACAAATAAGAGAATGTTGTTTCTGCAATTTAGATTTGGAATTCTTTGAATCGGTAGTCTGAAGATAGAAAACAACAATGATTCCAAACTTCACTCTTGTATCCATGCTTCACTATAAGGGCATGCCACACACCATATCAACTAACGTCTTTGCTTGTTCTCTTCTTCACCTTGTAATGGGTACCAGTTTCTAGGGAGCTAAAGCATGAATAGACCAGTGCATATAGATGGTGAGACGAAGTTAATCATGCATACATTGAGGTCTTTGAAATGTTGCTGTCTTTTGCAATTTCTTGACTGATGAATTGGGCGAGATGAGAGGCTGGATTCTTATCATTTAATAATGGAATATAGCTACTCATTTTTCGTTTTATACCAGCTTAAACATATTCTTTCAATGTCAATGCTGTGAGAGTTATTAATTAAAACAAGCCCCCCATCCCACTCCAAACCCCCTTTTGTGCTAAGCAAGATTGAACCTAATACTTGCATGACCCCACTCAACCCCTTTACCACTGGTCTTCGGACCAAATGGCATCTGATCCTCCTTAAATAAGTTGTGGAGGGTGAGTTCACGGGCTCAATCTTGACGGATGTGTTAGTTGTATTATGTTTTTTAAAAAAAATTACTTGAGACAAGGCCTAGGGGCCAACGAAGACCCTCTTTTAGTTAAATCATCTGAATGGCTTAAGTTCTATGTTTATTCTTCTGCTGTGTGAGTTTATGTCTTTCACTGCTAGGTCAAGGTTCTTCACTTCTCTGTATGCATGATTGACTGTATCTCCTCCTTCAGGTCACCTATCACTTCTTTCACTGGAAGAAAGGAACTCCATTTGCTGAAGATCAGGGGATCTACAATAGGTTGACTTGGTGGGAGCAAATAGATAACGGAAAGCAGCTCACACGCAACAGAAAGTTCTTAACAGTTGTTCCTCTTGTACTGTAAGTTTACTTCTATGGTATTATGCAACATGCTCAGATTTTGAAAGTCAATTTATATGTCATTCAACCTAGGGTGTTTTTTGTGGTATCATATGCATTAATCTGCTTGTTTACTTTTAAGTGTTTCTATTGTTATGTAAAGCTATGTTGTTGTGCAGTTAAATTCTATTAGTAAATGAAGAATTTGTTGTTGTCAAGTTAGTTCACGTCAGTTTGTTTGCTGCTTAATCAGGAAAGTCTCTGCAAGTCTGTCCATTTTTTAGGAATTTTTCTTGGACTTGGTCCACTTGGATTACTTGTTACTTTATCCGCATTGCATGCATGCTTTATACTGTTGAGTCTTTTAACACCATCATTTTTTTAAAAAATTGTCTATCCACCTGTCATCAATATTCTTAAGTAAAGCCCATGTCTACAGTATACTCCGTAACAATTTTTAATTCATTAATTAAAATAATAATTTACTTTTCTTGCGAATTGGTGCTGAGGATATTTGGGTAAATGGTTTTAGCTATTTGTCTAATTATATGATAAGGATCTTTCTGATTTATTATTATTTTTTTCGTTGTTACCATTGGCCTAAGCACCAACGCTTTTTTTATGCGAAGATGGATGGTGCTGGTCTTAATTTATGCCAAAAGTTGCTTAATTCAAATTGCTAAAGAGAGAAAATGCGTAATAAATTCCAAGCCAATATATGTGGTCAGCTGTTATCTGGGGGCCAACCCCATTGGTTTTTTAATTTTTAGAGAGATAAATAAGTATCACGATTGTTTTTAGTACTTCTAGAAAGTTATATATATATATATATTTTTGTTAAGTTTTGAGAGCTTAACTTATCCCAACCTGTTTATTGAATTGTATTGGTCAAATTGGATTAGTTATGGCAATGGTTTTGCCTGTACAGGCCAATTTCGGTCACTTAATGCATGCCATGGTACATTTGTTTTTTGTCAATATGATTGATGTACACCTCATTTAAATTTCCAAGTTAAGCCAACGAGCTCCGACTGAAATGGCGTTTTCTTTCCCCCATAAAAATAGGGTGAAGGATGAGGTTGTGGTTTAAGGCCCACTTGGTGTGTAACCTACCAATAAAAAGAAAAGTTTCCCAGGTTAGGACCTGCATTCGCCTGGTTGGAAGGACAGTTTAATAATGAGTGAGGTGTCTAGACATGATACTTTTGTTTGAGCCCCTCCTTTTGTCAAAGAATGTGCAGTTCATTGTTACTTTTGTTCTGTTTTGGAATCACACACATTTATATAAAAGCATTTATCACCATCTATTGTGCATATAACTAGTGTTTTATTTCTGGAAATTTGAAGTCAAGGTCTGAAAGATCACTCGCAAGATGCTAGTTGAAAATCATGAGAAACCTTCCTTCAGCTTTGCAAATGAAGCATCTACCAATTTAAGTGAAACATCAAATAGAAATTCAATGTTCTGAAATATTTTTAATCCAAAGTTCTAATTGGAGTTTATATTGAAATGGAGTCTAAAAAATTCTTCTTGCTGATAGCGGGGTCCATGTTTTGTGTAAGGTTGTTTAATTGTGATGCTACTACCTTGTGAAATGTTTTTATTTAGCTACTCATGCCAATTACTTGGATTTTGTTTGTGAAAGCTGCAGTAGAATCTCGTTGATTTTTCTTTCTTTTGACAGCTACTTGATAGCCTCACACACGACCGACTACCAGCACCCTATGCTCTTCTTCAATACTCTGGCCGTGATTGTGCTGGTTATTGCCAAGTTCCCCAATATGCACAAGGTCCGGATCTTTGGAATTAATGCAGATAAGTGAAGTGCGGTTTGCATCAGGAAAGAGTTAGATTTACCTGCTTAAAACTGTTATCCTTCACTTGTTCTGGTTAGAAGTTATATCTCTGTATAGATATCAGAACTGGAAGGATATTCAAATATGTAATGTTTTTGTGCCAGTGTTAATTTCTTCAAGTCTCTTAGATATTGAAGAAATAATTGTATTGAGTTATCTTTGTACAGTAGAGAGGTTTAATACATATGGAATATCATGGTGCTTTTTTCAGTTGATCACATATATTGGCATTGCAATAAAATAATTGCCTATTCCAGGAAAAAGATGTGCTTCAAGAAGAGATACATGTGTACATCTCCATACATTGTTGGAAATTTGACACCTCGTTATGAACAAACTAGTACAGGCTTGTTCGGTAATTAAGAATTTCGAATCTTGATAATACAAATTAAACTCACAAGAACTATTGTTCATATACTTAAGCTAGAGTTTGAATATATATCATAGTTAAGAAAACACTGCATTTAGAAAATAAAAGTTTAATTATTTAAAATGATATTATACATATTCATTTAGTAGCTATAGAATAAATAATTTGATCCTTGTGGATTTTAAGTTATTTAACAAAAATAGCCATAAACAATGGTAAATCTAATTTGGGTGAGAAATAAGTTTTTTTTTTTTTTTTTTTTTTTCTTCCTAAAATGAACTCTGAAGTTATTTTTAAAGTAAAAAGCTGACATTGAGTGACAAGTGTCACTGGTAATTTATACAAATATAAGGTGAATCATGGTTCTCACTTCTCAGGAATTTTTCCACCCATGCCCTTGTAAACCTTTTATTGCCTTCTTCTGGTTCCTATTTCCTCTTTTCCATTTAGTTTCAACAATTTTTTTTTTTTTTTGTTTGCGTTTGGATCTTAGATCTATCCAACCTCCCCATCCACATAAAATTAAGCCACGTGACCCTCCTCCATCATCTCCAGTTACATTTCCTTCTACTGGCATCTGTCATTATAGTGTGCATGCCCCCACACTGCTACATCATGCATGCGTGGGCTACACGCACCACCGCCTTCCTTTGTTTCTCTGGGTAAATCTGATGAATCTTTACCCTTCCTCCTCCAACTCTCTTCTGATGAAGCCTTTTGCTGCAAATAATTAAGACTTCAAATCCAGATCTGGACCTCAATTAAGGTGACGCTGATTTTGTAGCCATCTATCTCTCAGTCCAAGGTTGTGACTCATCATCATCTACTTGTAGATGTATCTCTTAACCTTTACAACTTTTAAAATAGTTTGGCGTATGGATAGGGTTAATTTGTTGGTCTTTGATTTCATGATTTCTATAACTTTTACTCATTAATAATAATAATAACAATAATAAGTAAAAGTGGCATTGTAGCACACTTTCAAGGTTTTCATCCAATTACCAACAGTTTATTAGTACCTACTACTCATAGTCATAAATTTTATATATTCCACCCGAGCCAACTCTATATTTAAAGCTAAAATAATGATAGGATTGCGATTCAAATTTTTGACATGTGCACACAAGAAAAATAAGGAAGAAGATTCGAATTAGTGATCTCCGCTGCGTGGTCCATAATTGATTGAGATTAGTATCAATTAAAATTTAAAGAATAAAAATAAACCGTTAAATAAACGACTTTTAAATTTTAAAAATAAAATAAATATTATCCTTTTAAAATTAGAAAAGAAATAAAATAGATTGATGTCTTATTCGGCTTTAGGGAGCAAAACAAAGATGAATGGATTTGACTTATAAATCGACAAATATTTTTTCAACACGCTTGCCGATAGGAATGTTTGGTGGGCCCGGGAAGACGTGGGCTTTTCAGAAATATCGATCGTCGTAGCAAGTCTTTCTACTTGTGTGTGTGTATATATATATATATATATATATTTGTGTTTTATTGAAAGCATGTGATGTGGTGGATGACTCATGACATGCAAGTAATCATCATTCCTCTTCCACTTAGTGGGTCTCTAAGATATTAGGTTTGCTTTTGGTTGGGGCAGGTATGGTGGTTTTTTTTTTTATCTACAATTTGCTTCTTTCTACCCATTTTATATTTTGTAATTTCTCATCATCAGCTCTCAAGGTTCTGCTTCATGCCTGCCTTCATGGTTGGAATATCTCATAGCAGTTGGAGATGATGGATTTGGTAATTTGGACAGCAAATATCAAAGAGTTTTAATAAAATTTTCTTGTTTAAGCATGTGGGCGAACATTTCGAACCCCATATTAGACGAGGTTCTTCTTGCATCGGGTGTGCGAATTACTAATAATTCGAACAACAAAATTGTACAGTGTACCACTTAAGTTGGAAGAAGCACATGCAAGGCCATCATATGGAATTCCAACTAATTAAGCAAATGTTTTTTTGTTACAAATTCTCACAAGTCTTTTAGAAACAATTCCTGAAAACATACAAAACTTCTGATACAACTACTTCTGACGACAGAAGAATATATGAATACTGGCCATGTTCTCCATGGAAAAGGAAAAAACAACACAAGCCCTATATTCACCTTTTCTTCTATCCTCTAGAACCCCCACCTGTGACTGACTAGCTTCAAAGAGAGAAAAAAATAAAAATAAAAATAAAAATGAAAAAGCAAAGAACCATATGTATTTTAAGTGTTAGTTCTGGACAACCATAAAACAAGTAACCAAACCACCTAAAAACGACATGGAATTGCTCTCATTGTCTCTTTTATTTACCAATATCCTCCATTTAACATTGCACTCCAGTATCCAGTTGAAGCACTTCCTTGTCCCTTATTCTGCTCGACTTCGTTTGTGCTTGAAATATTCTGCTTAAATTGATCTCCAAGAGGAAACAAAAGCTTCCCACTATTCTCTTGAACCCCATACCTACTTCCCAGCCCATCAACAGAGAAACCTGCAGGAGTAGTCGGCTTGAATTCTTGGAAAGGAAAAGTCCCTGTTGAGTAGAGTGTACATGTATTCGAATCGAGCATTGGTGGTGGCATATAAGAAGAATTCAAACCCCTTGGAGCAATTCCTGTCCTTAGCACCAAATCTGAAAAAGGACTAGTGTTTTGTTGGTTGCTGCTGCTGTTTTCAATTTTGGGCATTTCGAGATATTGGGATACACCATGATACTTCTCTGTAGCTGGGTAAGCCAGATTGAGATCTTGGCCTTCCTTGGGCTTAATGTTTTGAGAAGAAAACTGTGAGATGTTTGGTGGGTTAAGATCAGGAATCTTTGATGAAGTTGATGCTGCTGCTGCTGCGCCTGTAAATTTCTTGTTCTTTCTTGAACCTCCTCCAACAGGAACGTTCCTGAGAGAGCCGCCTTCAGTCCAATACCTTCTGCAAGTCTTACAGAAGTATCTTGGTTGGGTGAGGCTGTAGTTGTTGTAGTAACAAAACTTTGTGTTGGTTGAGTTGCATCTTGGGCAATTCAAGTGCTCTTGAGGCCTTGCCCTTCTCTCTGGCATAGGCCTTGTGCCTTCCATCGCCTTCTCCGGTCCTTCTTCCTGAAACCCTCGTATAAAAAAAACAGATAGATTCAGAGAGAACGAGAGTGAGAGAAGACTGTTATACTGTTAATTGGTGTAAAAATTCACCTTTAAACCAGTATATATAGGCTTATAAAAAAGGAAAAATCAGTGACTACTTTCATTGTTACATCATTCCAGTTGCATAGCAGTATATATATTAAATAGCGTCACTCGTTGCTTCATACACAAATCTAGCTAAAGGATCGTTATAAAATGAATCCGTAAGTGTAGGATGGATCTAAAGAGCAAGATGGGATACCAATAACAAAACAAAGTAGCCAGGCTTATCTTTTGGAGAATCAAATCAAAGCAGGAAAACATGATAAAGGAAAAAAAGTAAAAAAAACCAAATAATAATAACAAAAAATACCTTTTCCAGTTCCTTTTATCGGTTATCACATGAGCGAAAAAGTGAGGAAAGAAAAAGTGGGAAGCTTTCATATATGTTTATAAGAAAGAAAGAAAGACAGGGTTTGCAGTGGGCACGAACATGGTCTGGCAGAGAAGTCATGGATGAAATTAAACTAACGACAATCTTAATATCAAAAGCGTAAGTGGAACTTGATCTATATATGTTATCCTAAATTAAACAAACCCTAACCCAGAATAAATGGCTCAAAGTTGTTCTTAAAAAAGTAAGAAAAAAGAAACGAAACAACTCCACCCACCTTTGGCCATTGAGCAGTACCATCCATGAATTCAGAAGAAGAAAAGCAACGGATGACTTCAGAGAGAGAGAGGAGAGAGAGAATTCACCTCCTTTGTCTGCAGCTGCGCTCTTAGTTGAAGAAAGAATGTTTTAGATTGTTTGTGTGCTGGCTTTATGTGGTGGCTTTACTTTATGTATGATAAAACTTAAATAAAGATGCGTTTGTTTTGACTACACCTATGAGAAATAGTATACCACTACAGTATTAATTATTATTATTTTTTTTTTTATGTGGGAATTTTTGTCTGATTTTGTCCATGCTTCTCTTCTTTCTTTTTCTTTAATGTTGTTGGTGGAATAATGAGGGTGTAGTGTACAGTGGGGGAGGTTTCTCTTTTTTGACCTGATGATGGTGATTGTCTTTTTCCTCTTGTTTTTCCTTGCTCATATATATATATATACGTACCCTCTTTCAGTGTTTCTCTCTATATGGATCACTCACTCACGAGCAGGGTGAAGTAGTTTTTGTTTGGATTATCATAATTCATAAAGACAAGATTTCATTGGCTAACACTTCAACCCCGGCCCCCTTCTCTAATTACTTTCTTCTCTTCGGTAACTTTCCCACTTTATCAAAAAGTAACTTCCCCAAGATTGCTTCCAAAGCAATGAAAAATATTCTCTCTTTTTTGGACGGCCTACGATTTTTCTTGGTTTTTTCAACCCTTTTAATTTGTAAATAATAATCCTGAAAGTTGGTAGAGATGAGGGGAGGGGAGAGGGGGGAAGGGGGGGGGGGGGGGAAAGAACAGAGTGATGAGAAGCCGTGTGTTGATCATGTTCAAATATATATATATATATATATAGAAAAAGAAAAACGAAAGTTGATGGAAGGAGAGGAAAGGAAGAGCGGAAAGCCGACAAGAAGCGACAAAAGAGGCGGAGGTGGAGTCCCACATAATGCGCCGGTGGTGGGGGCGGAAGATAAATCTTTGTGCTGGGTGTCCTTTTTACGATGGCGACACCTGTGGGTTTGAATTCTTCGAATAAGCCAAGGAGCCTGAATCTCAGTGGCTATTTCAGATCGATGGGTGGCTTTTCTCCATGGCCAGCTGCCCCCCTGGCCCTGGCCTGGCCATCATCAACAATTAGCGTGGTCATCGAATATCATGATATCTAAATCATTTTACTATTCCTACCAGATCGAGTGGCCGGAGGGGGTGCTAATTAATTAAGAACTCATTGCTTAATTACTAAGGTTATCACTTGTAAATTACTACTAATTCATCATATAAATTAAAAATGCTTTAATTATTTATATATATATATTACTCACTAACTAACGTTTCAGAAGAAACAATTTATATGCTCGTGTCTTCATGTGTCGTACAATAATGCAATATTATGTTGCTTGTTTCTTAAACAAACACCTTTTCTTTCCTCTATTCAAAAAATGCCACACATCAGGGGTTAGACAAGTTCGACCGAAGTATAGTCTAATTTAGTCTTATCAAAACATCAATATATATAAAATTCAAAATAACTAATAGTCTGATACTAATATAATTGAGGATTCCATTTTCACGGGAGCGAAAAGAAGAATCGAGAAAATCGAACTCGTGTTACTATTTAATTACCTTTTTCCACTTTCTTGATCCCGTTCTCACTCCTTTGGACCCAAAGGAAGAAGAAAAAAAGAGATTCTTTTTTAACAATATGCAAAATAAATATTATAAAAATAGGTAGAAAGAACATTTGACAAATATATATATAAACTTTTTATTTCGTCTGGTTGATTTTGAAAGTGTTGTTTCATATCATCGTGAGTAAACTTTTTGCTTTAATATGTATCTCTTTGATAAAAAAAGCATGCACTTTTTAGGAGACAAGAACACCGCCATTAACTTTCACTCTCTCTCTCTCTAAGCACAGAGAGAGAGAGTATATATGTTGGTGGGTGAAAGTTATAATCTAGTTGAGAATGTGACGGGTGATGGGTGATGGGTTAGTCTCAAACGTGAAAACCATGGAGCTGGCTGGCTCTATCTACAGAGCTAGCTTGGTCGGTAGCCTACCTCCAATGTTCATATAGCAGTAGACGTGGGTTGGACTACTTCAGCTTCTACGTACGGAGGGATATATATTCTGGTTTATAGGGGTCAGGATAGAAAAATAGAGTTAGCAAACAAAATAAAATAATTCAACAAAATTTTATTATTATTTAAAACATATCATAGTAATTTACAATCTATTTTTTTACGCTTAACGTTATATTTTGAATTCGTTATAGGGTTCCAAATTGTTTTTTTTTTTTTAATATAAAAAACAGTTCCGGCTAATTGTTGAAAAATGTCATTTTTGTAGATATGTTCTTTAAATTTGTTCTCTATAATTAAGATTGTAATCATAATTTTGTTTCTTAATCAAAGATTTACTATTAAATCATAATCTCAGGTAACTACAACTATATATTTTACACAATTAAAATATGAGACAAATTATAAGAAATTTGTATAACCGATCAAATAACCGCATAACCGCTTTGGTAGGCGATTATTAAAAATCGATACCTGCCTAGGGCGGGACGGTTAAGTTGTTAACGGTTTTATGGGTAGAGAAAAGCGGTTAATAACCGCTGCCTACCCTTATATATAAAAATATAAAAATATATTTTATATTTAATATTCAAAATATAACATCAAAATGGGGAAAACAAGCACTCACTCACTCAACCTGATTTATACAGATTAGGGTTTCTTGGTCTCAAACTCTCTCTCACAACTCAAGTATCACACGGCGCCATCCCCCTCTCTCATCTCTCGAACTCTCTATATCTCCTCTCTCTTGTTGCCTTTGTCTCTCTCTCTCTTCTTAGTTTCATAAGGTTTAGTGGCTAAAGGCCCATAACACCAAAAAAGGCTAAAAGTCCATATAAAAAAGCAGTTACAAAACTGCCAGATATTGATTTTAGTAACCGCTAACTGCTTAAGTCAAGCAGTTGCGAATATTAAAATTCAATAATTACTTTAAGTAATTAAAATTAACGACTTTAGTCAATAACCACTAACCGCAACCACTTGTAAAGCCGTACAAACCAACATTTAAAAGCCCGCGTACACTTTTTTTAAGCCATAACATGTAAATTGTAATAACATCATTAAGTCATAAGGGCAAAAATGTCATTGCGACGGAAGCCTGAAAATTTTGGCCCCCCTTTTTTGTGTTATCTTTTTTTTTATTCGCCGACTCTTCTTGCTTCCCCCTTTCTCACTAACTCGGCTTCGGTTAAAATTTTCAGGTGACTCCTAGGCTCTTCGGTCAGCTTCGGTCTCGGTTTCAGCCTTTAAGTTGGACAGGTGATTTTCTATCTTTCGTTTGGTTGATGAGAAAATGAAAGTTTATATCTTTGAATGAAATTAAGCTTGGATTAATGATATTCGTCTTTGACTCTTCGTTTTCATTGACAGTGATTGGCTCTGAGTTGCGTAAGCCTTTTAAATTCAACTTGTGGTCTATGATTGAGCGTGTTTTTTAATCTGTTTTTGAATTTCCTTTCTAGCTGTTTGGTTGCCGAGAAAGCGGAGAAAAATAAAGGAGAGGCAACATGGTTTACAGATTTGTAATCCTCACGAAGTATTTTTTTTTAGTAGTGAATATTAGGAAGTTTGTACCTTTTTGGTTTGAGAAGAAAAGAAGTGATGATTATTTCCTCAAATGATCGACGCTGATTAAACTGAGCGATTTTTTATTTTTTTTCTTTTTTTATTCTTTCTCTTTTGAGAAACCAATCCAAGTGTTTCTGTTCCTTCTCTGTCATTACTCTGATATGATCTTCTTTTTTTTTCTTTTTGGAAGTTTTATCATTCAATGAAGATTTAATATATTTTTTTTTTTTGACATGTCCACACAAAAGGGGAGGGGGAAGGGAGGATTCAACAGAATATTGACTTCTCCATAACAATGCAATCACAGAATATTGCTATCTCCTGAATTATGTATGTCTTACGGCGTATTCTTCATTTTTCATAATATGTTTGAGATTTATGTTTCATAGGGTGTAGCATTTGCAGATTTTTTATTAGCACAATTTAGTTTTTGTTGTCATGGCAATTCAGTATATCTCTATTACTTTGCTTTGATTTCAATTTTAATTGTGATTGTAAGTGTTATATAATTTGTTCATTTAGAAAAGAAAAAATTTATTGTAGATGTCGGTATCTCATGTTTCAGCTCCCTTTAATTTCACCCCACTATTAGGGTTCTGGGTTAAATCAAACGGCAAATATGTGAAATGTCTCTTATACCCTTTTAAAAGTTCAAAGTTATAATTACAAAACCGCCGATACATCGGGGGATAAGTAAAGTTTTCCCTTATTATTTTCTTTGAAAAAAAAAATCTCACTGCTTCACTTCACCTTCGTAGCTGCTGATTTGTAAAATAATACTGCAATATCTTTCTGTCTTGTAATTGATTTTTCATGAACAAAGGATATTACTCATAGATGTGCCAAAGTTTTTTTTTTCTTATTATGTTAGATGCCCTGTAGTGAACTAGTATGAAAGTTAGGAGCCCACCTCTTCACCTTCGTAGCTGCTGGTTTGTAAAATAATACTGCAATATCTTTCTGTCGTGTAATTGATTTTTCATGAACAAAGGATATTACTCATAGATGTGCCAAAGTTTTTTTTTTTCTTATTATGTTAGATGCCCTGTAGTGAACTAGTATGAAAGTTAGAAGCCCACCTCTTTTGTAAGATGATAGTCATTCAGTTTAAAACTAGTACTTGTCTTCCTTTGAGTTCATGAATCAAATTCGATATTTGCTCTTAGTTGCATCAAATTCATTAGGTTGGAATATATGTCTGAAGTATTTACTTCTATTTTATGTAATGGCTGCTTAATTGTTTGTATCATTTTCAAACGTTCAATTCTATTTAGATTCTCTACTGGTTTCTAAATAGACTTTTTACATTCTATATGAGCTTTTTGATTATGTTTGTCATAGTCATTGTATATTTGGACTACATATGTTGGCACATAAACTTCTAGCACTTGTTCATGATTAAGTTGCTGCCCATGTGTACTTGTTTCAACCTTAAACTTCCAGCACTTGTTCATGATTAAGTTGCTGCCCCTGTGTACTTGTTTCAACCTTAAACTTCCAGCACTTGTTCATGATTAAGTTGCTGCCCCTGTGTACTTGTTTCAACCTTAAACTTCCAGCACTTGTTCATGATTAAGTTTCTGCCCTTGTGTACTTGTTTCAACCTTAAACTTCCAGCACTTGTTCATGATTAAGTTGCTGCCCTTGTGTTGTTATTCTAGCCTTGTATGCTAACCTTAGTTGAATGAGTTTATACCTAAGCTAGCTGCATAATCACAGCTCATTTATCACGCATGTTTACTGTTTTTATGAACATAATCCACGACAATATTCACTTGTTTGTGACAGAACATTGCAAGCATTCTGCTTTTCTAGGATTTTGATGAGACTTCAAATTAGAAAAATGATTCATTTCTTACTTGGTCTATGTTACGATCCAAGTGTCCCACATGGAATAAGTATAATATCAACTATGTGTATATAAGCTCCTGAGCACTCTTCTCTTTCAAGTTGGTTTTCAAGGATGAGTTAAGGTTTATATCATTTGGTATTAGAGCTAACTACCATGTCGAGTATGGGATCGAATCCAATTCGTCGAGTATGGGATTGAATGAGTGACGGCTTTGTGGTCAAGTCACGGAGGCAACCTATAGGCCGGATTAAAATGTCTTAATACTATGTATGGGTATAGTATTAAGTCATTGAATACTCTGATAGATGAGTAGAGCTGCCAAAAGAAAAATGGCTACCATCAGGTTAGTACTGTTGATAGAGTGGGCTGCCATGGATGTCGGTTACAAAGCGTGGTGGTATATTACGATCCTAATATCCCACATGAGTTAAGTCTAATCTTAATCATGTGTATATAAGCTCCTTGACACCCTTTCCTTGCAAGCCATTTTTAAGAATGAGTTCTACTCAAAGTTTGTATCACTTACCATGCTGCTTGATGCATTTGAGCATACACTAGAATAGCATGGCTTCATATCCTGGCAAATTTTTCTTATCCTCTCTTGCCATCTTCCTTTACTTTCACCTTGACTTCATTACTATTCTATGTTCAAAGTACTTACTTCAAAGACAGAAAATTTGTGTCAAAAAACAAGTTATACGCACTAGCAGCCTGGCTTGTAAGGCTAGTGCGTATGATAGGAAGTTACAATGCCAAGAATAATTCCAAAAAATTTCATGAACATATCAACAAGCAAAAAGAAACTGGCTGTACTGAACCAACCAAGGAACAATACAATCAGAGTGATAAAAATGATTGAATATCCATTCTCTCCCTTATAAACGCATCAATAACATCCACATGTTCAAATTTTGGATAATTAAATTATTGAATTAACTTGTTTTCATTGGTTTAAACTTTTAGGATAAATGGTGGTTTAACATGGTATTAAAATAAAGGTTCTGAGTTTGAAGATTATTTCTGTCAATTTACCCTCTATTCTGGTTAAATTTTTTGGTGGCAAGTCCTACATCTCACCAAGTTCTTGAATAAAGCCTTTATCACCGTAAGGGCAAAAACCCTCCCTCTGCAATCTGAATTGCAGCCTGCTTTGGTAGCCCCAATGGGCTATAAGCTGATATATATCAATAGAAGAGAATCTGGCCTGGCCCATACCCTTTAATAAGAAAAAGTCTTATATTAAGTTAAATTTAAGAAAAAATATAGGGATAATTACATTGTACTCCCATGAACTATAGCGCCTTGACACTTTCCCCCCATGAACTATCAACTTTGACACTTGACCCCATCAAACTACTATCTTATGACACTTTCCCCCTTATGTCAGTCAAATGGGTTAAATCTAATGGTCAATCATTTTAAATTTTTTTCTTTCATTTTTGCCCTCACTTCAGATCAATAAAATGATGCTTATACCGTCCTAAACCCTAATCCAAAAATCTGAAGTGAGGGCAAAAATGAAAGGAAAAAAATTTAAAATGGCACATGCAGTCATATGACCGTTGTCCATTAGTTTTAACTTATTTGAATGACGAAATGGGGGGAAATGTTATAAGATGGTAGTTTGATGGGGTCAAGTGTCATAGTTGGTAATTTATGGGAGAAAAGTGTCAATGCATTGTAGTTCATGTGGACAAAAAGTAATTACCCCAAAAAGATACATTACTTTTAACCTACCACATCATTGTCAATGTCCCCACAAACTGCTTCATGTGTCAATGTTCTCCCTAAACTACAAAAATAAAGTAATGTCTCCCCCCAAGATGGTAAAAAAAATAAAAATGATCTCCCCCAAGATAGTACAAAGTAAAAATGATCTTAATTAATTTTATATATATATAAGACAAAATTATCCTTATAAATTTGGAGGGGGGGCGGGGGGAACATAATTAATTGTTTAAAAAAAGGGTTAAATACCTAATAGCCCCCTGGGGTTTTATAACTTTATTTTTTATTCCTTAGGGTTTGATTTTTATCATAGGGGTCCTTGTGGTTTTGATAAAGGACCAAATTAGTCCATCCGTTAGTTGACCGTTAGTTGACTTAACGGAAGTCCAGTCACTTGACACATCATTAGTGTTGATTGTATATTAAGTTGCCACCTAATTTTGTTTTTTTTAAAAAAGCCAGATTATAAAATTAAAATAGAGCTGGGTTTTATTTCTCAAAAAAAAAAAAAAAAAAACTGGGTTTTATTTTGTTAATAGATTAGGATATATAATCTATTTGTGTGTTCGTGGTCATCCCCAACCCCCGGCGTCATCCCCACCCCAACCCACAGAATCCGGCGTCCACCCGCAGAATCCGGCGTTCGTCCAGACTCCAGCGACTTTGATTTCTCCCCAACCCACTGTTTGGCGACGAACCCACTCTCTAGCGACAGACAAAACACCGCAGACCCACCGTTTGGCCCCAATCTTCTCCGACAGACCCCACTGTTGGTACATGGCCAAACCATTCAACAATTTACTTGAATGCTACCCAAGTTACACCCGATTCTCGTAATGGCACCCGCGATATGGCAAATAAATCCGGACGTGCCTTTCACAATAAGAGATTCAGATTGTAGAGCAAGAGCAAAGGCGTCACAACATCTTTAATATCAAAAACATGACAAATCCAGGCGGCGAAGGCTTGGCCTTCATATTAGCTGCAGATCCCACTCTTCCAGAGGGCAACGACGGGCAATGGCTTGGGATTGTAAACGCGTCTACAAATGAATTCTCTCAAGTGGTGGCCGTAGAATTTGACACGAGGCAGAGGCTGCAGAGCTATCCGGAAGATCTCGAAGATTTCCATGTTGGTTTGGATGTAAATAGCATTTACTCAATCGAACAGGTATCTTTACGCGACTATGGGATCACTCTTGCTAATATCGCTTCAAGCAATGATACATGGGCGAGGGTCAAGTATGATGGCGAAAATATTACTCTGTGTTAATGGAACGGGGGAGTACATGCCAATGATTTTTTGGCGTCTTAATCTCTCTAACCATCTTCCAGAGATGGTTTACGTGGGGTTCTCTGCTTCAATAAGTAATTACATCGAACTAAACTGCGTAAAATCTTGGGAATTCGATGTTGAAGATATTGATGAAGGTCTAGAGCTGTTGTGGGTATGGATCACAGTTCCAGCGGTGCTAATTGTGATAATTAGCGGGATTGTTTTTTACTATTTTTGGGAAAGAAAACACAGGGAGTAGCCAGAAGATGCATATCCAAGGATAGAAGACCAGATTCGAGGGTCTTCTATGGCTCCACGAAAGTTCAAACTGAGAGAGCTGAGAAGTATATTCACATCGGATTCTGTGGGTTGGGGTGGGAATGACGCCGGGGGTTGGGGATGACCACGAACACACAAATAGATTATATATCCCAATCTATTAACAAAATAAAACCAAGTTCTTTCTTCTTTTTTTTTTGAGAAATAAAACCCAGCTCTTTATTAATTTACAATATGGTTTTTTCTTTAAAAAAAATAAAAATTAGGTGGTAGCTTAATATACAATCAGCACTGATGATGTGTCAAGTGATTGGACTTCCGTTAAGTCAACTAACGGTCAACTAACGGATGGACTAATTTGGTCATTTATCAAAACCACATGGACCCCCTGTGATAAAAATCAAACCCTAAGGGGGAAAAAATAAAGTTGTAAAACCCCAGGGGACTATTAGGTATTTAACCCTTAAAAAAATTGAAAACAAAATTAAAATGACCCCGTTGGTTTTTTCAAAAAAAAAAATTAATTCTTTCAAAATTATAAAGAAAAACGAAAAACTTAAAATGACTATTGGTTTTTCGTTTTTATTATTTTTTTTAAAAAAATTAAATTGTTTTTTTTTTATAGATTTTTTTAAAATTTTTTGTTGTAATTTTAAGAACTTTTTTAAAATAAAATAATGAAGAGTATTTTTGTCACTGAAAGGTATATTGACATTGTTTTAGTAATTTAGAAAGAATTTTAACACAATTGATAGTTTAGAAAAAAAAACATTGTCAATGAAATGAAGTGGTAGTTTGAAGGGAGTTGTGACGACTTATCACCATTTTGGGGTATAGATGTTTGGGTTGTTCACCTGGTCATGTTTCACCAACAGCGTAAAGTTGGTGATTTTGTAATTGCTTTCATTTTAGATTTTTGCATTGATGAAGTTGGTGGTGATGACCCTTAGGCGTTGTTTGGCAAAGGCTTTGGACCTTTTCACCGTATTTGAAAGTGATTAATATGATATAAAATTTATATATACATATTTGTTTTGTAGTTTTTTTTTTTTTATATTTAAATAATAATAAAAAATGATTAATTTGATATAAAATATAAAAGTTAGAAAGTTATAGAAAAAAAAAAAAAAAAAACTAACTATTTCTTAGCTCGGCAGAAAAAGCTGCACAAGTTATTGCAAACATAAATTATATTTATCAACATATTATTAAATTTTGGATAAATTACGAGTAATTTTCACTCGCATGCACCTTCAGGTATAATGCAGTGCATGGAGCATCTGAGGAGCAAAAATTGTTAGGTTCCACAAAAGAACCTCAGTCATGACAACCTGTTTTGTTTTTTCTGAGCAGTGAGAATGTCGGGACCTAATTGGACGGTCCGAAAACGCTGGAGATTTTGCTAAACTTTGGGTGGTGTATTAATTTTTGGTGTGACGTGACAAAGGTAGTCTTAATGTCGTGTACGTTAGGGAAGAGATTGATTTTTTTTATTATTATTATTTTAAAAAAGTTTTATTTATTGTACAATGAATAATAATAAATGCATAATTTAAGTTCAATTTTAGCCCAACTTCTCTATTAAATTTTTTTAAAACAACTGACTTCTCTATTAAATTTTTTTTAAAACAACTGATGTGGAGGAGAGAGAAAACCTTAAATTAGAGAGAGAAAGTGAAATTTGGCTCAGAAGTTGGGTCAAAGTTGGATTTAAGTTGTGCCTATATCACACATCTTGTACTATTAAGCATAATTATGAGCGATGATTATCACGTGGAGACACATGAAGAGTATTTACGACATCTGATACACAGTAAGAATTGAAACTACTTATGTCCTGGCCGTCTATGGCTGCATAGATACACAACCAAATTAAAATGGCGGTAGAAATTAAAATCCTCGCGCGTTCAAGTAAGTGGGCAAATTAATCGTTCATCACATACCAACTGCCATCAATTGATAATTGACTTTCGAAAGTTAGAAGACAAAATAAAAATACTATTTCGACATTGGTAGGAAAAAAAAAATACCCTTACCAACACCGAATATCCACCCGTCAAAGCAGTTGGTAAAATTGAAAGGGGAAAAAATTATATGAAGGGTACCCCCTCCCCCGCCAACATGAATGCAATTCGTGATATCGCGGTTTGGAGTGGTGGGACTCTTTAAAATGGTGCAAAATTCACCCGCGCGCAATAATATTGGATGTTTCCTTAAGCACTATATAGTACTACTACTACTGTTTCGTCCTCACTCCTCAGAGATGGGAACCCCCCTTACCACCACCACCACATGTTTCTAAACTAGTGAGCACGTACTGACAACATCAAACGAAAAGCCACCCAGCTACTTGCATGTACGACTCATTAACTCATCTCTTGTCTTTTGTATCATTCATTTTCTTAATATATATATCTGGGCTGGCTCATCATCTGTACCATTGATTTTGAATTAAACTTTACTTACCATATTTTTGTTGATTAAATATATTGGAGAGCGCAAAAAAAAAAAAAAAAAAAAGCGAAAGTATATAAGTCTATAAGAGCACTAGCAGCAGCTTTGTACTAGTAGCAGTTTTCCTTTGATTTTTTCTAAGTTTATAGTACAAAAGTACTTTTTGCTTCCCTATGAAAATATATTTCATAATAACTTCCATTTCATTTATTTATATCATTAAAATATTATTTCTTTACAAACTAAAAGTTTTCAAAGAGAACACTAAAAGAACTAATAGCATTTCGCACTTTATTTTGTATTACTTTTGTCAATTTTAAAGTTTGAGAGTATAACGAGGAAAAATGCCAAATTAAGACCAACAAAGGAGAAAATTATTC
>CM017321.1:54357198-54376013 GCA_006937295.1 Carpinus fangiana
AAAAAAAAAAAAAAAAAAAAGCGAAAGTATATAAGTCTATAAGAGCACTAGCAGCAGCTTTGTACTAGTAGCAGTTTTCCTTTGATTTTTTCTAAGTTTATAGCACAAAAGTACTTTTTGCTTCCCTATGAAAATATATTTCATAATAACTTCCATTTCATTTTTTTATATCATTAAAATATTATTTCTTTACAAACTAAAAGTTTTCAAAGAGAACACTAAAAGAGCTAATAGCATTTCGCACTTTATTTTGTATTACTTTTGTCAATTTTAAAGTTTGAGAGTATAACCAGGAAAAATGCCAAATTAAGACCAACAAAGGAGAAAATTATTCACTCCTTTGTTTTTCTTCCATAATTAGGTAATTCTTGAAATATGCTATGCACCAATGTGCAGTCTCTTGATCCTTTGATTTTTATGCACCATGAGACAATCTAATCAAGTGGTGACCATATATATATATATAGGCTCACCTTAATTCACGTAATTCCGACGTGACAGCGGTGGAGAATTAATTAACCCTACGGAAGGCATATTCTAATAATTATGTGAATCACGTCCAGGTATGTAAACGTAAGCATGCAGGAGAAGGGCAGATAGCAAGAAGGGTTGTTGGGTTACGTGCTTCATGCCTAAAAGTAATTTGCGCACCTTCATCTTATCACGCGTATAATAAATTAATTACGGTTTTACCATGCATGGCCACATGCTTTCATTAACTTCGATCCACAGGAACACAGCTTAAAAAGGGGGAACAACGGCATTCGTTTGCATTGGCTCCCCTGTCGCCCTAATTTTCTCTCTAGAGAGGGAAAAAAAAAGAGTGACAGGGATATATAGAAGAAAAACAGAGAAATGGGAAGAGCTCCTTGTTGTTCTAAGGTTGGGCTCCATAGAGGTCCATGGACTCCTAGAGAAGACACATTACTTACCAAATACATCCAATCTCATGGCGAAGGTCACTGGAGATCTATGCCTAAAAAAGCTGGTAATTTAATTTTCTTTTTTTAAAAAACATTTTCTGATTGTTTAATAATACTATGATGATGTCGGTGACATATATTATGTCTGTGTTGTTGTTGTTGTTGCATGAAGGCCTGCTTAGGTGTGGAAAGAGCTGCAGGTTAAGATGGATGAACTACCTAAGACCAAACATAAAGAGGGGGAACATAAGCCCTGATGAGGACGACCTTATTATCCGACTACATTCGCTTCTGGGAAACCGATGGTCTCTCATTGCCGGCAGGCTTCCTGGTCGAACTGATAACGAGATAAAGAATTATTGGAACACCCATCTCAGCAAAAGACTCAGAAGCCAAGGAACCAACCCGAATACCCACAAAAAGTTGTCGGAGCCGGCCCAAGGATTAAAGAGGAAGAGCAACAACAAAAGCAACAGCTGGAGGAAGCAGCAGAAGAGCAAGAATACTAGTACTACAGCAAATCTAGATCATCATCATCATCATCAGCCAGAGAAGCCAAAGATTCATCTCCCCAAGCCCACAAGGGTTACTTCTTTTTCGATGCCAAGAAACGAAAGTTTTGAACATTGCAACGCATCAAATGTGGTAAATAATATTAATCCTGGGTGCGAGTTCAGCAGAGATGGTGAAAATGAGGAAGCTGGGTTTCTCGTTGGTGGTGATGATCATCAAGATCATCATGCGGGTATTGTCAACGGCTCAGATTTCGATTGCCAGTCTGATCATATTATACCGACAGGGAATAACACGCTGGAAGAGCTGTATGAGGAATATCTAGAACTTCTCAAGGCAGAAGAAAGCCAAGTTGAATTAGACGCCTTTGCTGAATCGTTATTGATCTGAAAGGGATGGAATGAAAGATACGTACGCACATGTGAAAAGGGGGCTTCAGAATGACATCGAATCAAAAATAGAAGAGTTTGAATCTTAGTTTTTCACGTGCTTACCTTCTGGCCAAGTAGCCAACTCTATTAGCTTTTTTTTTTTTTTTTTTTCTAATTCTAGAAACAGTGTTTTCACGTCTATAATGTCTCATAATAATACAGTCATGATAGTGACGTGTACTTCCTACTGCTTAATTGCACATTTTATTCTCTTTTTTCCCCTCTTGTTTACCGCTAGATAGGTATATATATAGGCTACTTGTTACATGTCACATATGTAAATGCCAGGTGTAACTATGTTACTAAAGCCAAAATGATTTGGCTTACATCAACTACAACGTACAGTTCCTTTATATATATCTACTTTCATTAATGAGGACCATCAAGGGGTAAATATTGATCCCCAAATACAAAATCTTGATTACAAATGGAAGCTTCTTCCATTAAAATTTGTTATTCTACGACTTGACGCAAAGCTTCCTTAATTTGCTAATTCACAAGCAATTTTGTTTGCTCGGTTGACCATATTTACTTCAATTCATGCTATCTATTCTCAGCAACTCGATCTACAATTTGGAGAGCATTACTTTACAAAACCCTTTTCAAAATCATTAAGTGCTTTTCTTACCAATTGGTTAGGATGACTAAAGTCTCCTCCATTATCAAAGAGTACTGTAATGCGTGACTTAAATAATCAAATCGGTAGGGTTAGCTCGTAGATAAACTTTTCTTATGCTTCTACTCCCATCGATCAAGACCGGTACTCTATTTAATTAGCCAACTTCCAATTATTCTCTATTTAATTAGAAGAAGTTTTGGCTGATGTACGTCTTGGGGTTTTAATTAGTCTTGTTTACAACATGAATTATGCCATCGATCTCCTTGGTTTTTCTCACGTTTTTTTCTTCTTATTATTATTTGCACTCTATAATTTGATAATGAATTGCCTCTTAGTTGTCTCCGCCGGTGAATGTAACCGAATCATGTAAAATCTTGATATTGTGATTATTTTTATTTTGTCTTATTCTACTTCATTGGGATCCCGAAATTGTTTGATCATATATAACAAATTGGTATCATAACAACGGGTCTTTTTGCAACAGGAAGGCTTGGTAGAGATTTTGGAAGGCGAGGTACGATCAATATCATCTGTTAGTTTTTTTGTTGGCTCAATTCGGTTCCAAAATACAGAGGTTACTGTTCACCCAAACACTAATATAGAGTGATCCGAATCCAATCTCCACCGTTCATAATGAGGATTCATGTGTCATGAACATGCCTGCAAAGTTTCAGCTCAATCGGACCACAAATGCTTATCGATCGGAGCTATTGATCAAGACTGGACAACATTTCCAGAATGTGATTTCCTCCCTCTGCAGGCCATGTCCGGACATGCTACTATGGTGTCCGGACACAAATTCCAGGAAGCAGCTCCGCAAGGCCATGTCCGGACATCCAATTAACATGTCCGGACATCCCGTACCTGTAACAGTTTTAAATGATTTCAAACTGTGTCCTAGGTCTAGGGATTGTGAGGCTATTATAAATACATCTCTATAGAATTAGAGAGGCACGAATTTTCACCCCCAGAGAGTTCGTGAGAGGCTGTGCTTAAAGAGAGAATTATTGTGAGCCTTGTTGTTCCTCTTAGAGGATCTTTGTTAGTTTGTTTGTGAGCGTAATTGAGAAGTCTATCGGAAGGGTCCGGTAAAGGAGAATCACGTTGAAGAAGATTGTGAGCAAGGAGACGAGTTGGAGGCTTGTCGATCTTACAGAGCCAAGGTCTTGCAAAGGGTTGTAAGTGTTCCTAGTGTCTGTAATCTCTGGATAATCTTTTGATAGTGATTTCCTGGGTTTGGCTGCCCCGGAGAGGTTTTACTTTTAGATCTGTTTCTAAAAGGTTTCCTCTTCGTCACCAAAATCTTTGTGTTTGATTTTTCATATTTTGGTGATTGCTTGCTTAGATTTAAATATCTGTTAATTCCGCATAAACTGTGATATTTATCTGCATATCGTTTTTCAATTGGTATCAGAGCGGGTTCACTCTGTTTGGATTAATTTCCTGAGTGTGATCCTTGTTTGTTGTCTAAAATGTCTCAAACCCTTAACACTGTGCCTAACTTTGATGGATCAAATTATGGCTATTGGAAGTACCGTATGAGATTTTTCTTAAAATCAATAGACGTTTGGTCTGTTATTGAATCTGGATTTCAAGCTCCAGATAAGCCGACAACTGAATGGTCTATTGCTGAAAACAAATCTCGTGTGGCGAATGACAAAGCTATGAATGCACTGTACTTAGCAATTTCACAAACTGAGCACTCTAGAATTTCAAATTGTGATAGTGCCAAAGATGCATGGGAGATTTTAGAAACTACTTATGAAGGAACAAATCTTGTTAAAGCTGCAAAACTTCAAATGTTAGTTTCTAAGTTTGAGAAAATTGAAATGTTAGAGGATGAGACTTTTAATGACTTCTTTGGTAAACTTAGTGAAATTAGAAACTCCATGATAAATCTAGGAAAGAAAGTTTCTGACACTAAGATAGTTAGAAAGGTTATGAGATCACTCCCTGAAAGATTCAAAATGAAGGTAACAGCCATTGAGTCATGCACTGATCTGGAAACCATGAGGATAGAAGAGTTAGTTGGTGCCTTGCAAACTTATGAGTTTTCTTTGTCTAAACCTAGGAATAATAAGGATCTTGCCCTTAGAACTCTTAGGAAGAACTCTGATGAGTTATCTGATGAGGAACCAAGTGATGAGGAACTTGCCTTGGTAGCTAGAAAGTTCTATAAGTTTAGACATCGAATTCCCAAGAGTTTTGAAAAGCCAGAAGAAAGAGACCCACGTGGTCCAAAATGTTATGAATGCTCTGGCTATGGTCATTTGCGCAAGGATTGTGCTAACCTCATGAGTAATAAGCCAAATAATAAAAAAGCCTTCAATATTACCATGAGTGATACTGATGAGGAGGTTCTTGATGATTCTCCTAATTATGTAGCATTTGTTGCTTCCTATGATTCTGATGATTCTAATCAATCAGATGTTGAGTCTGTTTATGATAATGAATCAAATAGGGTTAGTGACCTTCAAAACTCCTTTGACAATTTGAGGGAAAATTTTTCTACACTTAGAAATACTAACCTAAAAATTGTTAAGGATGTCAAGAATCTTGAACTTCAAAGGGATAATTTGCTGAAAGAATTGAGTGATTCACATGCTGTTTGCAATTCTCTGAAATCTGAAAATCATGTGTTAATTGCTAAGAATAAATCCCTCCAAAATGATCTGATTGAAACTAGAAATCACTTGAGTACTTTCTCTAGTGAAAAGCTTAATCAAATGTTGCATGCTCAGAAGCGTTCTAGTGACAGATCTGGTTTAGGATTTGATAAAACTGCATCTTGTTCTTCTAACCGTGCCTCTACTTCAAAGATTGTGTTTGTTAAACCAGTTAAAGTAGAAGAATCCTCAGGTGAAGGAAAGCCAACAGTTTCTCCGACTTGGCAAGGTAAGAAAGGTAAGAAAAATTCTATTGTACCTCATGCATCTTTACCTAAGCCTAGAGTCATGCATCCTCCTAGGAAATTACATTCTCAAAGGTTTGTCCCTACATGCCATCATTGTGGAAAAGTGGGTCACATTCGACCTCATTGTTTTAATTTGAAACCTCATGTGCATAAGAATAAAAATTCTGTATCTAGGAAAGATTGTGAGGGTTTGGTCACGATGATGAAAGGAGTGCTATCTAGGTTAGACCAGTTTGAAAATGTCCATAAACCTAGACCTAAAATCACTCAAGTGTGGGTTAGGAAGGATGAAACCATTCACCCCTTGAGGGGGAGTGGTAATGAACTCACCTTATGTTAGGTGAGTCAATAACATGCCTAGGATTGATTTTCCTGTTTATCCTTGCATTTCCTAGAGCATGTTGTCTTTGTTTTTGTTTTGTTTTGTTTAATTTTTTTTTTTGTGTGCATTTTTTTTTGTTTTGTTAAAAAAATTTCAAAAGGACAAAAATATGGTTAGTTAGTTGTTTTTCTTTCTTCTTTTGTCTTATGCACCTAGATAGTCCATTAAATTCTCATGCTGCCTGTATGGATTTAATCCCTTGCATCTTGGAATGTTCTTAATATGCATGAGATGAACTCTTGTTCAATGGACTTGTTTTTGTGGTTACCTAAAGCCTGAGCTTATGTGGTACGTTTTGCCTATGCTTAATCTATTGTGCACATTTAAAGCTTACATTTTTTTTTGGGTAACCATATGAGGTTTTTGACTAGTATTTGTTTCAAATTGACCATATGCTAGTTGAACCTAGGGCTTAAAAATTTCCTGCTTTCTCATTTGTGATAAGCACCACATGTTTAAGGACACTTTCTCATAGAGAAAAAGAAACAAAATAGTGAAACAAATAAAATCAAAAGATCACATTCCAAAAGGAATTTATTTCACTGTGTCAAACTTGTGCAAAGTGTTTTACAAAGAGATTTGTATAGGATGAGAGTGGCTAGGCCCTAGTATGATAAGGTTTGACTTTTGATTTGAGATACTTGTCAAAACCTCATGGTGGTGAAACTCCATTTTTGTATGGCTTACTCACACAACACACAAGCGTGGGTTGAATGAAACATTTTTCTTTGGCTTGGGTTAAGCAATTTCAATTTTTTTTTTTCATTTCAAGTCTCATGTATATTTTGCATATTTGGAGCATGTTTGGGTTATTCATTGCTGAAATTCATGAGTCTTTGATGCCTATATCATGTGTGTTTATTTGACTTATTGAGGGGGAGAAACCTTGTTCATTTCAAGTTTCTTGTTTTTATTAAGTCATGCATTGAGGGGGAGTTTTGTTTATGTATTTTATGATCTTGCATTTTATACTTCTTGTATTTTTCTAAGTTTTGATCATGAGTATTTTTGTGTTGGTGACACTTTTATTCCTGTTCTCCATATGTTTGATGTGTTTTGTGAAGTGTTTCAGGAATCATGGAGACGTTTTGTCATTCTGTGACAAAAAGGGGGAGTAAATATGGGGAGATGATGGGATAGCTCGACATATTGGTTTTGTCACCGAATTGCCAAAGGGGGAGTTTGTTAGTTTTTTTGTTGGCTCAATTCGGTTCCAAAATACAAAGGTTACTGTTCACGTGCTCAAACACTAATATAGAGTGATCCGAATCCGATCTCCACCGTTCATAATGAGGATTCATGTGTCATGAACATGCCTGCAAAGTTTCAGCTCAATCAGACCACAAACGCTTATCGATCGGAGCTGTTGATCAAGACTGGACAGCATTTCCAGAATGCGATTTTCTCCCTCTGCAGGCCATGTCCGGACATGCTACTATGGTGTCCGGACACAAATTCCAGGAAGCAGCTCCGCAAGGCCATGTCCGGACATCCAATTAACATGTCCGGACATCCCGTACCTGTAACAGTTTTAAATGATTTCAAACTGTGTCCTAGGTCTAGGGATTGTGAGGCTATTATAAATACATCTCTATAGAATTAGAGAGGCACGAATTTTCACCCCCAGAGAGTTCGTGAGAGGCTGTGCTTAAAGAGAGAATTATTGTGAGCCTTGTTGTTCCTCTTAGAGGATCTTTGTTAGTTTGTTTGTGAGCGTAATTGAGAAGTCTATCGGAAGGGTCCGGTAAAGGAGAATCACGTTGAAGAAGATTGTGAGCAAGGAGACGAGTTGGAGGCTTGTCGATCTTACAGAGCCAAGGTCTTGCAAAGGGTTGTAAGTGTTCCTAGTGTCTGTAATCTCTGGATAATCTTTTGATAGTGATTTCCTGGGTTTGGCTGCCCCGGAGAGGTTTTACTTTTAGATCTGTTTCTAAAAGGTTTCCTCTTCGTCACCAAAATCTTTGTGTTTGATTTTTCATATTTTGGTGATTGCTTGCTTAGATTTAAATATCTGTTAATTCCGCATAAACTGTGATATTTATCTGCATATCGTTTTTCATCATCAAAAGAAGAAATTTGTGGAACTTGAAGAAAAAGCCTACAGTACAATTTTGTTATCTATTTCCGATAAAGTTTTGAGGGAAGGTGTGCACATGTAGGTGAAGGAACTACATTTGGACTTTGAAAGAAACTGGAGAGTTAATTTGTACATAAAGAAGCCTGTTACAAATCGCTTGAATCTAAAGTAAAGGTTTAATTATATACCTTCAAGATGAATGAAAGTTTACCTCTTTGTGATCATCCTATGACTTTAATAGAATTATTCTAGATTTGAAAAATTATAGATATTAAAGTTGATGATGATTTGCATATATAATTTTCCTATTGTTTAATTAGGTGAGATGGAATGGCGACTATGCCACAAATTGTTGCATGCATATATGAGACCTTGGTTTGAAAAGGAAAAATTTGCCTATATTGATATTAAAAACGAAAAATTATTTAAAAATATATTCTCTCCTCAGTTTCCGTGTGCTAATTCATTTTTTAAATCAAATTCAGTTGAATTGGATTGAGTTGGGTTGAGGGGAAAAAAAAAAAAAAAAACCTTTTAGAAATTCTGTTAAATTTCTAACCATCGGATCGAGATCTAATAGGAATATAAGATTACTTGGAGAAATGCTTCTCTTCATTTCCAAGACCATCTACTCACCATTTCATATGAGTTTCTTGACTTTTTCAAAAAAAAAAAAAAAAAAAAAGGTTTAAGACACAAAGATGGTGAGTAGATGGCGCAAAGAATGGAGAGAAGCATATCTCGGATTACTTGTACATATAATTGTGTGTTGATGGTGCATGCGTACGTGGCTCAAAGGAGTCCTGATCTGAGATGGTAATAATTGACCGTTGTTTCTCAATTCCAGGTCATCACTGATCAAAACGGGACCCTCTGTCATCGTCCTTGAGATTTAGAAAAAAAAATATATAAATAAATAAATAATTGGCTACAATTGACTCAGTAAATAAAAAATATATATATCTACCAATTTTGGAACAGAAGCTGGCCACGAGCTCATCTAACCACCTGCGCGAATTTGTGTGAAAGCAACCCCAATAATTGAATCTTTGACTCCAGTGCAACTCCTATTTATTTCTTTCCTTTTTTTTTGTCAAGAAAATCACAATTTTTTATTATATCTTTTAGTAAGTGAGACAAATATATTTTTTTTTAATAATATGTGTTTTTTTTTTTTTTTTAAAGTAATCGAGTAATTTAAATATCATAACAACTTTAAGCCTAACGCTCTCTATAAATAATGTCTAAAATAAAATTGAGAATTTCTTTAATAAGGATTTGTTCCACGCTATGAGATAATGTTTTTAATAGTATGAATTTATCACATGTTTAAGCACATATTATGCTAAACTGAATTAAAAGATTATAAAAATGTTTGTGTTGCACCCATATGTTTTTTGAATTATAATTACAAAATTGGAAAAATAAAAAATATATATATGTGTGTGTATTTTTCGCGTGCACCCCTTTTATTAGGATCTGGATCCCCTCATATTAGAGTGGGAATATAAGATTCTCATATTGCAATACTGACCATTCAATTTAATTCAATGGCCCATATTACGTTATGTGTCCCACTTAAAATTAAATATTAAAATATTAATAAACTTTAAAAAAAATATAATTAAACAAAATTATTTTATTTTTATTTTTATTTTTTTAAAAAAAGGAAAAACTTGGGGTGGCCGGCCACCCCATTTGAGCCTAGGGGTGGCTGAAGCCACCCCATGGCCAAACCCAAAAAAAAATTGTTGGGGGTGGACGAACCACCCCCCAAGGCCAAACCCAAAAAAATAAAAAACAAAAAAATAAATAAAATTTGACCCTAGGGGTGGCCGAGCCACCCCCTAGGGCCATGGCTCAAATGGGGTGGCCGGCCACCCCAAGTTTTTCCTTCTTTTATTTTAAAATTTTTTATTATTTTAATTTTAGTTTTTTTTTCCTTTTTAAGTTGATTAATATTTTAAATTTAATTTTGAGTGAGACATGTGACGTACATAGGCTGTTGGATTAAATTGAATGGCCAAGATTAGAGGAATATGAGAATCTCATATTTCCCTCTAATATGAGGGGATTCCGATCCCTTAGAACATTCACAATGGATGAGCTAAATGACACTTTTATCTAAAATAGCTCCTTAAATTGATAAAATACCATCTACATTAGATAAGCTAAAAAAAAGCTAAAATGTAGAATAGATATTTTATTAAATGAGCTAAAACAAAATGTAGAATAGATATTTTATTAAATGAGCTAAAAAAAAAAGCTACATGTAGCGGTACTATTCAAATAGCTATTTTCCTAAATTTTATTCCCACGTCTTTTTTTCTCCCACTATCTCTCCCAAAAAAAATTTCCCATATTTTTTTTTATTGTTTTTCTCACCTGTTTTCTCTTTTTTCAAAATTTTCTCCTACTATTTCTCTTTCACATCTCATTTTTTCCAAAATTTTCTCCTATTATTTATCTCTCCACATCACTTTTTTTTCTCAAAAGTTGAAAAATAAGATATTTAAGAAAAATACAATCATATTAAAAAATAAAAACAAATAAAAATTAGATGATATAGATAAAAATATAACTAATCGGATATAGGAGGCCCTTGAAAACTCACTAGCTAAACTAGATAAATTGAGTTTTGAAGAGTTATTTTACATAAAAATTCACAATTGAGGAGCTAAATCATATTTTTATCTAAAATAACTATTTAAATTAATAAAATACTCTCTATATTGGAGAAGTTAAAAAAATGTAGAATAGATATTTTATTAAATGAGCTAAAAAAAAAGCTACATGTAGTGGCACTATTCAAATAGCTATTTTCCTAAATTTTCTTCCCATGTCTTTTTTTTTTCTCCCACTATCTCTCTCAAAATTTTCTTCCCACGTTTTTTTTATTGTTTCTCACCTATTTTTTCTTTTTTCAAAATTTTCTCCTACTATTTCTCTTTCACATCTCATTTTTTCCAAATTTTTCTCATATTATTTCTCTCTACATCACTTTTTTTCTCAAAAGTTGAAAAAGTTGAAAAATAAGATATTTAAGAAAAATACAATCGTTATAAAAAATTAAAAATTAAAATTAAAATTAAATGATGTAGATAAAAATATAACTAATCGGATAGAGGAGACCCTTAAAAAGTTATTAGCTAAACTAGATAAATTGAGTTTTGATGAGCTATTTTACATAAGAAATTAGCTCTTTCATTGTGAATGCTCTTATATCACCAGACACGACCAAGGCAAGTTGTCAGTGATGGAAAGCAATTTTGGTTCTCTCGAGAAATGATTAATTGGCAGTTAACATAGCAATAAAACTCGAGTAGAGATTTTCGGTTGCCTAGAGGCAGCCTAGAGTCTGCCATGTTTTTTTTTTAATTGAATAGAAAAAAAGGTTAAAGGGAGAAGTATCTGTCAAATTTAAAATTTAAAATTATTTATTAGAAATTGATTAAACTATATCTCAAATTCACTGGTCTTCATGAATCACTGATCAAAAATTGGTATTAGTAAAACTATATAAAACTCAGATAGCGTTTTGAGGCATTAACACCAAATTTATGATGACCAAATCCCTTTAGGGTCATACAATTCCTAAAGGGTTAACTTTTCACCCATAAGTTTTAGTTTTGAATTCAAAAACGAATTTTGAAGCATTAGCATCAAATTTAGGATAACAAATCTCTTTAGGGTTATATCATCCCTAAATGATTAACCTTTCACCCTTAAGTTTTAGTTTTGAATCCATAAATGAGTTTTGAGGCATTAGAACCCAAATATTAGCTCATACAAATTTAGCTGATATTACTCAAATATCTCAAAATACAATTAAAAATATTTCATCAAACATATAGAATGCAAAAAACATTAAAAAAAAAAATGTTTAAAAAAAAGAAAAAAGAAAAAAAAGATTGACGCTGTCTCCAAAAACCAAAAAAAAAAAAAAAAAAAAAAAGTCCTACGCTAGGTTGCTAGAACATGTCCTAATCATAGCAGGACTCATAAAACTATGGGTCCACTTCCATGTGATGTAAATAAAAGGGCAACAAAAGACATCATTAAAAGGGAAACAAAAATTGGTAGGCCATGTGGTCCTAACCAGAAAAGGTTTTATTTAAAAAAAAAAATAGAAAAGGTTTTCCTTTTAAATTGGGTCGAAAAATTTTTCTTCAACTTAGTCTATAAAAGTGATACTTATTCCTTTTTTTAATAACATGTAAGATTAATTTTTAATAAAATTTATTCCAATATTGTCTCTACTATTAAAAAATATATGTATTAATATTTAAGGGACATATATTACTTTTATAGACTAAATTAAAGCAAATTCCTCTAGTCTAATTTAGAAGAAAACTTTGTCCGTCCTAATTTGGATTGAGCTTTGATATGAGCCGTTTAGCTATCAAACGACAACTTTCAAATTCAGACAAATCTTGGATCAAAAAATGGGAAATATCCCGTTTTTTTTTTAATATAAAAAAATAGATAATAATTAAAAAAAAAAACCAAATAAAGAGTTCATAAAGTGAGAACAAATTTTTGTTTTTTAAAAAAGGAAGAGAAACTTGACTTACCCGTGAATTGTTATTCTTTTTGTAGTATCTTTAGTAAAGTTTAAAATATCTCAATTTATCTTCAAATGATAGTTCAATTGGTTGTAGACCACGCTTAATGAAGCAGAGGTCACAAGTTTAAATTCCCCTTCCCTCTTTCCTTGTGTGGACATGTCAAAAAAAAAATCTCTCAATTTATTATATTCAACTTTTAATATATTTTTTTTTTCAATTATCTCTTCGTTAAATTCTAACAAAATTTACAAAATACTCTTCTTTTTTTTTTTTTTTTTTAAGAAAAAATATTTATTGTTTTTTGCAAAGATTGAGGCATAAATATCTTAGCAAATACTGTTAAATTCGAATGCCTTAATATTTGTAATTTTTTTTTTTCCTTAAAACAAATAGGGGTATCCGGGTATATTGGAACGGAAATATGAGATTGCAAACAATTAAAAGATAGTTATATTAACATTAACTTGAGAGAAATTAAACTTTAAGGAGACATTGTAGAAGTGATGACAATTCAAGAGAATTAAGTGAACTTAAAAATAAAAAATAAAATAAAACAAATTATAGGAAAGTAGAAGTTTTCCCCAAAATGAGAGAGAATCCTACTTCTCTCTATTAAGAGCCTGTTTGAGGTTGCGTTTGAGAGGCCTAAAAGTACTTTTAACATTCAAAAAGTCCGTTTACAAAAAAAAATTGTTGTTTGGTAAAAAAATTAAAAATATTTGTAAGAGTCTAAAATGCCTAAAAATTGTCAAAAAAACACTTTTAACAAAAGCTTAAAAATAAAGCTTTTACCCAAAAACTCTATTTTTCAAACGCAATTTCAAATATGCTCTACTATAGAAAGTAGAAGCTTTTCCTCCTCCTTGTGAGGCTCCCCCATCAGCTATTGTGGGTGTCCTAGGGGAGAGGATGAATATTTTTCCTCCCTCCTCCCTTCTGGGCCTTCTCCCTTCTCCGTTCTTTCCCTAAGCCCTCTCTTCGTGTTTTTTACTGTTGTTTTGCTCCTCTTCCTCCCTAAATCGCACCCTCAATCCCTCCTCTATCGCCTCGATGTGTCGACTCCTCCGTCTCCAATCAAATTATACTATATATAATTTGCCCATTGTTAAGGTGACTTCAATGTGATTGATCTCAATTTCGAACTTTTGCTAGCTCCTCTAACGATGGTTTTAGATCCTTTATAGGTATGTAATTTGGAATAGTTGATCTGGGATTTTCTAGTAATACTTGAACTGCAGTCAGCACAACATGCCACAAATCATGAGAAAAAAAAAACCATTATCTTAAGACGAACTTTAAATCGTTCGAACTACCAATAAAAATTGCATCTGAACAACTTATCACTTAATGATGGTGAAAAAAATAAAATAAAGAAGAACTGCAATTTAGAAGAACGCGTTTAAGGACTTGTTTGATTGTGTATTTGAGGAGGAGTTTACAAATGCACTTAATACTAAAAAAGCTGATTCGAAGAAAAAAGTACACGTTTAACAAAAAAAAAAATTAAAATCAATTTTAAGGATTCAAAAAATTTAAAAATAGTTAAAATGTATTTTTGACAAAAACTTTACTTTTAAAGTTTTGTAAAAAATATTACTTCTTAATTTAAAAGCACTTTTTTAGCACGAGTTGAAATAGCGTTTTCCGTAACTACGGTAACGTATAAAAACTACGAATCGAGGATTGCGAACGGGAGTAGAAGCGATGGGAACAGTAACAGGGCCATGGAAGCAGCTTCTTCTCAATGCTCTAGAGTCCAACGCCCACCTGAAGGACTCTTCCTTCTTTCAACTTGTGCGTACGTTGATTTTCATTCTTTTTCTTATTGGAAGCCATATTTTCTAAAATCAGCAACTTTGTGGATTTTGTTTTTGGTTTGGTTTTAGGCAACGATTGGATCAAATGGGAGACCTTCGAATCGCACTGTGGTTTTCAGGTAATGTCTCTCTCTCTCTCTCTCTCTCTCTCTCTATGTTGGAATTATGATTTCTTTTTTGGTTGTTGGTTTCAGAGGATTTCAAGGAAACAGCAATAAGATCCAAATCAACACTGATTGCCGAACTCACAAGGTTCTTTATCTTACAATCTCTCTATATTTTTGTAGCACATATTTACATTACTTATTCTTGTTTTGTTCTTATCGAAGACCTCATTTTTTTATTTTTTTTTTAAGAATTTTAAAGTGCTTCGTTTCTTAATTTTTTACGTAGGGATTTTGTTTTCCTTGTTTTGACATAAAATTACGATATGGGTTTTTTATACGACTGAAAATTTAGCTGCTGGGCTTGAATTTTGGCTTGAACTCTGCTAACTGAAATTATTGTTCACTGCTCATTTGCATTCCATGGCATTTTTAGTGGTTTTGTTGATATCTGTGTTTCGCTGCACGTGCTGGCATGTTTTTGTTCAGTATTTTGGTTCTTTTTTAATTGGGATATTGCTTGCTAGACTTTATTTTTTTGGTTTACTATGCAGATTGAAGAGCTTAAGCATTGCCCATTTGCTGAGGTAATAATTCTCTTAAGGTATACTCCCAAATTTATATTGAAAATTATTTTGCCTCTAAATTTGCACTACTATATTGCATTCACATTGAACGCTGAAGCTTCTCTCCTAGTCTGGTTTATTTTGTATTCTTAGGTTTATCCTAAACTTAATATTTGATTTTTAGATATGTTGGTATTTCACCAACTCCTGGGAGCAATTCCGGATCAATGGCAAAATTGATATAATTGATGCATCAGATCCTGATCCCAATAAACTTCAGGTAAGACTTGGATCTTATTCTGATTTCAAGGTAATTGTAAATTCCACGTTCAAAATTTCCTTGATTTTATGGAGATGCTGAAATTCGCTCTGCCGACAACAAAATCTATGTGATTGATCCTTTATGTTTAATAATATGCTCATTGAGTGTATACATTTAAAGGTACATGCTGATAATAATGGCTTGCTAACTATTAAAAGGCAAATCCATTTGTTAGTTGGTTGATAGTAAGAAAGGTCACATTTTGTCACTGACGGATTTCATATAATGACATAGTCCACTGACCTGTTAATTGGCACATTAGTGGCTTGTTAAAGTCCGACTTTGTTGTGTAAAGCTTGGTTTTGCAATAGGTATTATGGTTTGCAATTTACATTGCATTTTATGTAGACTGTTGATGTAAGACAGATGGATAGCCAGTAGTACAGAAAGGCTACTAAACTAATAGTCAATTTGTACTATGATGAACTCAAGTATGCGCAACATTATAATTATATGATCCTTTGAAGACGGTGAAACTATGTGCTTTCCGTATATCTTCTTATATTGTTAACTTTTTAAAGGATAGGTGAAAAGTAGTGAGGTGAGTTGAAGTAGAATGAATAAAAGATCCCATCAAATATCATCTTTTTTTGTATATGATGCCCTTAATCTTTGTAGATTACGGGTAGAACTCAACAGAGGTTATAGATCACTACTTTAAAGTCCTAGTTTGAAGCATAAATTTAATAATTTCAGGTATCACAAGTGGATTGGCATCACGTAGCTTAGGAAAAGTGGTACAGCAATGTGTCTCATGAGTCATGACCCGCTTGACTGAGAAGCACTTAGACCTGAAAGAAGGGCTATCTCTCAAATAAGGAAGGATAGATTGTCAAGAAAGCGGCTACTTTAGTTCAAACAGGCAGTGCCTTATACAGAATGAATAGGTAATCAAGGAAATTGCTACTTATACTTCGGGCCAACCAACTCCAAAGGCATTCACTATAGAAAACTTGTATCACAGATTGTTCTTACTTACTGTTGGTGCAATTTTTAGTCCACATTACTGTTCTCCAGCAATTCTTCTTTACTGTTGAGCTGAGAATAAGACTCTTGCACTTCTTTGGTGTTTCTACAAAATAAAAGCACAGTTAGGGGTCTTCGGTTGGGGTTCCGAAAACCCTCTGACGCTCAAGTTAGCATCTCATATATGGGTAAAAATATATAGCAATAATATGCCCCAAATGCTTAGTAATATGTGTTTATAAAGTGAGAAATATGTGAAAGAGAATAAGAGATAATAAAGGGAAAAATGAGTTAGAGGGAGATGTGGGAGAGAGTTTGGGTCTCCTGGAGAAGAAGACCGAGAGACTCAGTTAAGGAAGACCGAGAGACTCAGTTAAGGAGTAAAGAGTGGCCCTTCTCCTTTTATAAGCCCATGGTGACACGTGTCGCCATATAAGCGAAATGGTAAATATGTATAAATAAATGGGCACATTTTATCCCTAACACTTACAAAACCTTTGTAACTTTGAAGACCCAATCTTGCAACCCCACAAACAGCACATTCACCTCCCACTGCAGTGGCTCCATAACATCTTGCCTTCTTCTACATGGATCACTTTCATGAACAATGAAAAACAAGGAGAATGATAGAAATTGTTTTGGCTCAAGAACAAGAATAAACTTTTCCTAGAACCATGACAGGTTTCCTCTCAGTCCCTTTGAAAATCTTGGGTCATTAGGCTTATACAGGTAGGGAGAAAACAAAGGTTTTAAAGCTAAGTCAACTAATAATTAATTCTATCGGGGCTGGTTGGATCTATCCAAATTTAAGTTGGATTTTATTGAACTTTAGGGTTTCACATATTTATCGTGCGGCAATCGAACGACTTGAGAATGACACTATGATCGGAGCCTTTTATGGCTCTCTTGTTTGAATGGCTTGCGAACGGGGCTCTCTACAAGTTGAATTAGATTGCTGCATGACTTCCATTCAACTTGATGCAACCAAACTTAAGTTAGATCGATCCAACTTTAGCTTTCAGCTCTTCTTGAATCCTATTTTGTACCAACTTGTATTGCAACCCAAGCCACGTTTTTGACACTAAATTTGCCAACACTAAAACCTAAAAAACTCTCCCTTTGGCAATTTTGTGACAAAACTCAATAATATTACAACTTAATGAAAAATTACAATGAATTACAAGAAAATCCTATCAAACCACTAAACTAGGATTCCTTTGAACTGATTGATGAAAACCATGTTTCCTGAAACACTCACAAACACATCAAACGTATGGAGAACAGGAAATAAAAGAAATTGAATAGGCAAATAGTGAATAATTAAACAATGTAATAAATAACACAACTATTTGACTATGAAGATAACATATATCATCAGGAATCATTATATAAGTTGGTAATACATAAATGGAAATAAGAAGATATAACATTCACAAGCACAAAACACCGTCTATGTCAATCAAAATCAGAATCCTACTCCTCTGACTCCCATAACTTACTCCCCCTATCTATTTTCTCCTCCTTTTTGTTACAAGATGATAAAGGAAAAGCCAACTAGACATTTTTTTTAAAGAAAAAAATACACAGCACAGGACACAACCAAACACATGCATAAGTCTATGATGTAACATAAATGCAATGCCAACTAGTATGCAAATATGCGACCACTGAACCAACAAAAAGGTAAATGGAAAACTATAAATATGTCCAACTCAAATATGCAATGCCTTGTAATGCAATTTCAAAGCACACAACAAGTCTCCTTCTAACTCAAATACTTAAGGCACTAAAAAAAAAAAAACTATTGAATGCATATTGGCCAACAATTGAGACTCAATGATTTAAAACACATTTAAAATACAAAATGTGAGTCGTATGCTAGGTCCAAAAATTTTAATCTAATTTTCAACACATGGGACCATCATGGTTTATAAATTATAAACAAAGCTTGCTTGATGTGTGTGATTGATTGACAACAAATGAGTTTAATACCTTAAACTTGTGAGGAGGTTAGGCATAAATTTGAAACTACAAGTGTAGTATAAACACATTCTAATGACTAAAAGTCAAACCAAATCACTAGGACCTAGGGACACTCAGTATGTACTCGCCCTAATACCTAGCACAAAAATGTATCAGAGTCCATTAACAATGTCTGCCTTTTTTCGCAATGAGTGAACATTGGGTTTTTTTTTTATAATGACACATAGATTTCTATTTGTGATCATGCAATGTTCACCTCTTGCTATATCTTGGAACATCGGTTTTTTCTTTAGTGCATGTGTGCTTTGGTGACTCGGGAGATATTTGACATGAAATGCAATCCCTAGGTTCAACTAGTTTGTGGTCAATTTGATCCTAAAAAATGTATTACCCTCACAAATGATTTTCCACCAAACTCTCATACTTGAGGTCAAACTCAAACTCATTTTAATCAATTGTGATGAAAATTTGCAAGCATCATTTACACATTAATTACCATTTATGTACCAATGTGAAAATATTAATTAAACACATAAAACAAATCCTCTTACATAATTCACACATAATGCATTCATATATGATTACAAACCGTTAAGCACAAAAGAGGACATTGCACTTATACTAGACCTC
>CM017321.1:54376079-54496512 GCA_006937295.1 Carpinus fangiana
AAACACACACACACACACACACACATATATAAATACTGAAAAACACATTTAATCCAATAAGTGAAAAACATGAAACACACACACAAGAAAAATGATAATGCAACTTGACATACCCTAGGATGATGAATGAACACTGAATGCAATTCTAGGGATGTGACCCATTTTCCTTGATCAAAGTCAAACCATCATTATCCTCCCTCAAAGGGTGGATATGGTTCCTATTTCTTACCCATACTTTTTTGATAATGTGGCGTCCCTTATGACTTCTAATCTCATGATTATCCAACACATTCAATCAAGCCAAGACATCTTTAACCAACTTGAACAACCCCTTGTGGTTTTTCTTAGAATAAGAATCTTTATGCACATAATCACGTTACAACATGAGATAGTTTGGTTGGATGTGACCAAACTTACTACAATGGTTGCATGTAGGGACAAAAACCTAGAAGTAGGCTATCTCTTATGAGGGGGAAGAACCTTAGGCTTAGGCTTAGGCTTAGGCTCACCATTACAAGCTATCTTATTACCTTATTAGAAGAAGCTGGCACAAAAGCAGTCTTACCTTCAGTGATAGGAGGAGTATCTGACGTAGAATGGGCATTAGATACCACATATTTATAACCCAATCCTCTCTTGTCACTACAAGGTTTTTGAGAATTTAACAGGCAATCAAGTTTATCACTAGAAATTATTTTCAATTGAATTTTAGACAACTCAAGATCATTTTCAATTGATTTGACTTTATCATTCAGCATACAATTCTCTGATTTCAAAGAATCAACCAAAGCATGTGAATCGGATAATTTAGCAAGTAAAGATTATTTTTCATGCTCAACATCATTAAGCTTTTTAAGGAAAATTTTATTGATTTTTTTTCTCAATTTAGCATATTTCTTAAACAACTTATTATAAGCCATCTGAAGGTCATCTTGCAAGGATTCAAGTTTTTTGACATTGAAAAATGATGTTGGTGCTAGTGACAGACATTGCATATGCACCAAAGGCGGCTGGATCTATGACAGGTAGAGGGAGGAATGCTTGGTGAGTTGGGGGAGTCAATGTAGGTAGAAAATGTGGAAATTATGAGTGTAGAGTTTAAAATGCCACCTTAACCACAAATTCTGGCTCAAATAGCTTGCCCCTATGCACTCTTAGAACATGAAGTTCAATCACAAGCATTTTGTTTTTCTTTAACCAAGCCATGAGTGCATGTTAGAAGCTTTGGACTTATTTTAATGCTAAGCAATGCCTTTTAACATGCTATAGTAATTCAAATTTTGACTCACCTTCAAAAGCTTTATCTTTTCCTCGGATGCTTCAATTCCTTACGCAGCAAAGAGAGAAATCTTGGTTTGCTAGTTCTCTGAAATCAAGACTGCAGTATTTAGGGCCTAGTCCAGGACTTCCCTGTCTAAGCGAGGAGCCAGACCCAGAATTCTTAGATCCTTCTAAAGGTCCAGTTGGTGCATTTTGTGTGCTGATTTTAGATCCAGATCAGGTTTCTATCTTCTTTGGTCTCGTATTCATTTCATGATGTTTTTGTTTCCATTTAATTTGCTGGAATTCAACTTGTCTACAGGTTGATTACTTGAATTTGAAGAGCAACCAGAGGGTAAAATTTACATCTGGACTGAGTGTTAATGGAGAGAGGTGCTGGACTTCAGAGGGGGTCAATCCATAATCTCTGCTTTGTGATTTTTGGATTCCAATGTCAAACAAGTTGCCAGTTTAGAAACATTTATCAAATTGATTATAAAGAGATCCCTTCATGTGCCGTGCCTAGTGATTGTATAAGTTTGTTTTCTTCATCTTCAATGAATAAAAGACAGATTTGCGTATGTATAACTTTCCTTGTAATTCTAGTCAGGCAGTGCAATTCATGACAAGTACTAAAACAGTTAAAGAATTTTACTTACCTCCTTGATGTGACGCCTTTGATTCAATGCTGTGGATGTCTACTAGCCTCCCATGCAAAGCATCTTGCCTAAATGAGCATCCCATTCCAACATTTGAAAGGAACTGATTGGAGGAGACCTCTTGGAAATTGAAGTCATACTTTCCTAACTGAGTTTGCGGAATACTCATTTGAGCAAGAGGCTTTTCCATTGAAGGGATAAAATGAATCTCCCCTGCTTCTCAAGGCAGAAAGTTATTGATCCTATATATCAATGGTTTCTGTACGTTACTTATCTACCAAACTCTGTTTTTCTGAGAGGTAGTTGTACCTGCCTTGTCATATATGGATAGCTGGGTTGTTGTATTTTCTTTCTATGTTATGAACTGGGATATATCAGATCTGTTGGGCTGTTAGCTGAACGTGTATCCTCCTAACAATATTTCGAGGGCTCCCCACCAATCACAAAGCTATACAATCAAAGGGATGATTCTTCATTGAAAACTGCGTTTCTGCTGATGCTGGAAGAATCCTGGTAAACTATTTGTTCCTTGCTCTAAGTCTAAATACAACTATTGTACTCCCCAAGTTTATTATTATACTACATTACTTATCAAAAAAAAAAAAAAAGTTTATTATTGTACTACATTCAATATTTCTTAATTTGGGTTTCTTTCAGTTCTCGATTTTTCTTGGGGAGTTTTAGGTAAGTCTGGTCCCATGGCATGCTGCGGATGATCTGACAGGAATCCCCACATAAGTGCTTCATCGAGAACATCATCTTAAGTTTTTCAAGGTATGCATCAATCCCGACACTTGTACTTCTCATGTCGATTACCATCCCTTAATCTTCCCTCTTATCTCAAATGGAAGGGTTAAACCATGTGACCCCAACCCCACGTGGGTGCCACCCACCTTTCTTCTTCTTTCAAGGAAGAAAACAATCAGCTTCTTACTTCTTTCCTTGACTTTTTGGCATGCTGCAGATGAGTGGTGAAATTAAAAGCAATTGCTATAGTTATGCCTTAACGGTAATCGAATAGGTAATGCTTTGCAATGAATGGTATTCTATGCTTGGATTTATTTATACTCAATCTTATGATCTTTCTATATAATTAATAGTAAAATGCATCTAAACCCTCGGTGATTTATACAAGGACAAAGTTTTCATCTAAATTGAATTGGCAGAAATTCTTTCAGCTCAATTTATTAAACTGGCATTTGTCTTTATAGCATGTAATTCTCACTTTTTTTTTTTTAATTGAGCATGTGAGAATCATATGCTTTAAGGATAGGACAATTTTCCTCTGAACTGGGTTGGAGGAACTTCTTACAATTCAGTTTTTAGTTTATAAATATGTTATGTATCCCTCCATTTATGATACTAATAAATGACCTTAATTATATCAATCTTTAAAATGCTATCATAAATTTGAGGATGCAAGACATTGGAACTAATTTAACACAAGAGGGAAGATTCTAATTTTAGCCCTGGGCAGTTGAAAAGAAAAGAAAATAATACTTGGAGAGGGAATAATATAAGTAAAAGAAGACAAGTAGAAAACAATTGGTGGAGCAAGGCAAGGAGGAAATGTGGAAAGCAAGATGGCATCTTCTCTACCCTCTTGTTGTGATTGGAATGCATCTTCTAATAATAAAATCATAATCCACACCAAATCTCCCTTAAAAAGATGAGGGGGAAAAAAGAAAAAATAGAAAGAAAAAAAAAAAAAAAAAGACCTTTTGGTAGACTAATTTCCTGAACCAAGGAATTGGTTGGCTTCCTTTGCCTATTATGTGATGGTCCTGATGGACTACTAGTTGCTATCCACTTCCTTCCCAGTTCCCACTATACAAAAAATAATAATAATAAAAAAAAAACGATAATGCCCAAATTAACAAATAAAGGAAAAGAAACTCCAATCAGTTTGGCATTTTTAAGACCACAATGACGTATTCTAGAAGATATGGACCAACCACACATGTTACACTTGTGGTAGCAATTTGGAGAGTCAAAAGAATGCTTGCTTGAAAACTAGTATCACGTACAGACAGCTCATTAGTGTCAGTTCTGAACTATCCAACAGAAAGCTAACACCGTGGGAGGTCTGCCGGAGGGGGAGGAAGTGTCTCCACCTCCCCTTTCCCATTCTTCACTATGAAAGCCGTTCCTAATCCCCATGATTGATGTATGTCTAAGTGACAGTGCATAAACCAAACCCCTGCAACAAATCCAAATAATCATCATATCTTACATGTACGTATACATTGGATGGATTTCGCTTTAAGTGCTGTAAAACAAATTGTACCTGGATTGTCAGCGACAAATCGAATTGCAGTCCATCCACCCACCGGAACTCCGATTGTGTTCATGTAAGGTGGATCAACCAAGTTGAATCTTGCAGCTTGCGGATTATAGTTCCCTGTGCCATATCCCACAACATAAAAGCTAAAGCCATGAAGATGAATTGGGTGGTTTTCAGTGGTGACTGTCCCCGTGTCCTGCAAGATGAGTTGCACCCTGCTCCCATATTCAAGGATCTTCACCCTAGTCCCATTCAACGACTGTGTGTCATTAGGAATATTATTAGGTCCATTCACAAAATCATAGAACTTAAGGGGAACCCCAGGAAAATCCTCAGTGAAAGAACCGTTAATCTTTTTGTAGTATGCTTCCAAAAGCGAAATCTTAGGCATTATGAAGCTTATATTGTTCATGGATGCTGCCATAACCCCATGATTAATGCCTTGGCAATTTTGATTGGGTGTCTTGGAGTGACACTTTTGGACATTTAGTCCGATGGTGATGAAGAAGTTAGTGTCGATTTCCGTCGGAACATTAACCGGGTTTAGGCTCCGTAGCCCATCCATGATCGTCTTAACGACAAGATTATCACTAACACTTGGTAATTGCGCAGGTAATGAAACGCTATTAGTTACTGCACCTAAGTATTTGAAGTGGGCTATGGCTAATGTATCTTGAAAGGCAGCACCCTTGGCCGAGCTGTATGGTCCCATGGCCATGGAGTATTTTCCTATTGCCTGATCGGCGGTGACAAGGACGTTGATGGCCTGGCCTGGTCCGAGCATCACACGGTCCGTGGTGAATGGCTTCGTGTACTCGGCGTCGGCTTCGACGATGGTTAATTTGTGATTAGCGATTGCAAAAAAATTCTCTGAGTTTAAGCCTGCGCTAATAAGCCTTAACAAATATGTCTTTCCAGGAACCACATCGATTTTGTACACATCTGGAATAATAAAAGAAAAATATATATATTGTATGAGATAAGAAAAGAAAAAATATGATTGAAGATTACAGCATTATATAGTCAAATATTTATATGATTATTTTTTAATTACCATTGTTGGAGCAATTGTAGTTGGGGCCTGGGTTACCATTAATTGTATAAGCATCTGCCACTGGAGGACTTCCGCCGCTTGCTGCAGTGGTGCGCTCAATTTGTACTACATCCTGCTTCCAGTACTCCCCTAACATATTCCCAAGCAATCCAACATACAAATTAAGTAAGAAGTAGAAGCTAATTCCATTCAAAACTCACCCAATATATATATATATATAGAAGGAACTTCTTCTACTTTAATGATGTTTCGGCACTTTTGCAATCATATTTTTAAAGTTTTAACAGTTGCAATGTCACCTCTCTGTTAGAATTTTCTGTAAAACTTTAATGGAAGAAGCCAAATTACCTCTTTAAAAAATAAAAATTGATCCACGACTAGATTCTGGGTCAAGCTGTTCCTTTTAAGAAAATAATAATTAATATTATTTAATTATGATAGTTTTGTATTTATATAAGTTTTATATGGGTATAAGAGACATTTCACCTATCAATCAATATAACCATAAATCCTAATTGTAGAAGCTAGTGACATTAGAAACTTTTAATGCATAGAACTCGATTCTGCAACTTTTTAAACTTTAAAGATATGATTACAAAAGTATGGAAATGGATGAAGTTTCTAAAAATGAATAATAATAATAATAATAGATAAAGAACAGAAAAGAAAATTGTGAAGAGATTTACCTAGGATTATAATATGCTCTTCATGTGGGTACGTAAATGGGTAGGGGACCCCAGTTTTTGGATAAACCACGAAGGCACCATAAACAGTGGCCCGGAGCCAAGAAACATGAGCATGCCAAAAAAAGGTGCCCTTTTGGTTCACCAATGTAAAATCATACGTAAAAGTTTGGCCGGCCTGAATTGGGCATTGTGTAATGTATGAAGGCCCATCAAACCAACACGACCGCCTTTGCCTCACTCCATGCCTTGGATTATATATATATTGGTCAATAATAGATTAAAATCAGTGGTTCGATCAAAGAAAAAAATAAAAATATATGTTAGGGTTAATTTACCAGTGGATTGTGGTGTTATATGGTGTCTTGTTTGTAACTTTGACAACGATTCTGTCGTCTTCTTGGGCATGAATTACAGGTCCAGGGAATATTCCGTTGATTGTGACCATGTTCTTGGTATTGCAGAGTTTTGTGATTCTCGTGGTTTGCACCTATTTAAGATTAAAACCTTCATTAACAAACATATATGTAGAGAAAAACACAACAAAAAATGATGCTGTCAAGTGTCAATGTGTCATGCATATATATATATATATATGGAGGGATATAGTAGAAAGAAATAACCTTGAAATCATAGAACCTGCTGGTTGAGCTTCCTCTAGGCAATTGTGCCATTGCATGCACAGTATAAGCATAAGATATTATTAAGCTTGACCATAGCATAAGTGAGGTGGCTAAGTTAAACATCTTTTCCAGAGAGAGAGAGAGAGAGAGAGGATTGAAGAGCAAGATGGGCAGTGAAGGGAGGGTTTTATAATAGAGTGAAAATGTTGAGAGGGGAAGAAGCTAGGAAAGGGCATTTGTGTTGTTCTATAATGTTTGTCAGCTTTCATGATTCCTCTAACATGGATTGGTGATAATAAGGTGTTGGGGCGTGATTATCCAATGTGACCAATGTGGGGAAGGGTTTCTCTCTCTCTCTCTCTCTCTCTCTCTCTCTCTCACTCTCTCACACGCACACACACATACTATTTTCTTCCTTTGCTGTCACATTTTGCCCTAGAAATTATGTCATTTGACTGAGAACATCAGCACACCTGCTTCTTAACACTATGCAAAAACCCCACCATTTATGACAGCTACCCACCCTGCCCTGTTCTCTTTTATGTCGTTAATCATTATACCACATAATAATCTTTTGCTTTTATTTCCTATTTGAATGATATATCATATTCTAACTTTCTTGCATGGAAACTCTGTCCTTGACAAGGCTTTCAGAATTCAGACTACAGGGCTCACCTCCATCATTTTGTTCAGTTTCTGGCTCTTGCCAACCTTGATATCTTGAATCAAAGCGACAACCATAAGGGTGACAGTGTTTCCCATTTCCATGCCCCTGCCCCTGGCATGCTCTTATTAACATCTCTACTCTAGAGCAGCATCACTTTAATTTGTTTCTGCTTTTATGTACTTAAAGAGAGAGAGAGAGAGAGAGAGAGAGAGAGAGAGATGAAGGGTTTAAAAGAAAGGATTGAAAAGCCAAAGATTAGACAACCCAAAACTTTTATTTTTTATTTATTTTTTACTAATTCATATACTTGGTACATCAATAGGGCAAAAGGTGAAAGAAGGATGGTCTGTTTGTAGTGCTTTTTTAATACATGCTCTTCTACTCAATCATAAGCAAGGTTGGTGCACGCCTTCGACATCCAAACCCCACCTTTGTTGAAGGAGCTGGAAGCATCACGATTTTCCAAAGCTGTTTTCTTATTTTTTTTAGAAATACCCTCTTCGCTTAAACCAATTCCTTTTAGATTGCAAACCTAGCCGTTATGTATATACTTAATTTACTCCATTTTTAGTTCTTTTATCTTCTTCTTTTCTGCTTCTGGGTTGGGATGCTGGGAGATTTCATAGAAATTTCAGTTGAGCTTTTGATTGCCAATTCACTCAATATCGTTTAATTACTATATCATGGGGGGGATAATATTGGCAATTGGCATGTGGTGTTCAGACACTGCCTCCCCAAAATAATTTCTGAGTAATTGCAAATGAAGCTAAATGATTAGCTTAATGAAAGTGTGTTCAACTGTCTTAATTTGCTAATTGTATATCCCCCTTTTTGCATAAAGTCGTTAATTTAAATTAGTTCTAACTACTTGAGAGTAAACTGCTTCAACCGACCAATCATCATGTAAAATTAACTTGTTAATCCATAAAGTCATTAATTTAAATTTGTTCTACTATTTATACTTCCCAATCCCCATCATGATCACCACCACCACAAAACCAACCTCAGCACCATAATTTACTCTATCCGAATCTCAGATCGCATGCCATGCATTAATTTACTCTCATTATGTCAATAATAAATCTATGCTTGCATGCAAGAATCAAGATGATCATCTTTTTGTATAAACTAATCATCTAATGAATTAGGATCCTGGTTGACTCTACTTAGTATATGATCTAGACAAGTTGTGACCAAAATTTAGCTCAAAAAGTGTCGACCATTGTATAATTTCTTAAAAATATGTTCTAGCACTACAGCATGACCAACACAAGAAATGTTCCACGCTTGAAGAATATGATTCCATGCACGTTAAAAATGTAATAATTAAAGAAAATCATATCAACATGCATTATTTATGTACCATTTACTACATTCTTATTAGTATCCAAGGGCATAGATTTTGATGATGGATATCGTTGAAGAACAGAGCCCTTTGATAAAACCATCACCATACCCTGTGACAGGGGACCTGCATCTGCATGCACCTATACTGGTTTAACAAAAGCGAAGCAGAAACCTTTGGAAATAAGCTTTAGAGTCTATTTTTAGCTTCTATACATTGAAAGCCTGGCTCTTTTGTTGGACACTATATATAATATTCATGATAATCTATCATATACCATCTATATACAATAAAGCAAGTTACTTGATCTGAATATTTCATTTCTTGCTCTGGTTGATTATTTGAGGTTTGTTTCAAATTTTTCCATCTTGAATACTTCAAATATATGTGGCGTGGAATCTTTTCCTCCATTTTCTCGTGAAAAATTGCATGCTTTGCTGTAAGCTCTGATCCAATTTACTGACACTTTACTTCAAACATAGTTGACCTGTGAAGAAGTTTTTGGCATAATTCATTAATCTTCTTCTTGTGAGGGAAATGCTGAATGTATGCCCTTACAGATATAAGGCTAATCAAGTGTATCTTTCTCTTAAAATTGGAAATGCTGCCTACACATTCATAAATTCATTTACTTGAAGGATTCAGTGTTTTACAAAACTGAAAAGAAACATAAACAATGATGCAAGTAATGCAAGCATCCAAGTCAACTTATGTTCTTAATTAGGTAACCAAAAGGAGGAGGAAAAAGCATTTACAATTCATAATCCACTGCATTATTCAATTATTCATTCCCCACAAAGAACCAAACTTCCAAATTACCACATAATACGATATGCAGAACAAAACATATGTGCCAACTGAAATGTCCTAGAGTTGCTAATTCTCAAAGCAAAGAACAAACGGGGAAAGAAGACAAGTAGATTCCAAAACCGCCATCAGAAGTACATTGCATTCTATTTTTAACAAACAGATTCTGATTTCTTCATTCCTTTGAGGAAAGCAACATACAGAAAACCCATAAAGTAGCTCACATTCCTGAGACAAATAAAAACAACTGAACACAAAATTAAACAATAATTGACAAGAATCCTCACAAAAACAATGCAGCTGGAATACAATTCAAGCGAACGGTTGATTCTAACATTACATAATCTGCAATCAAAGGCAGGAATTCAAACGAAGGAATCACTCCTGAACTGTAATCGGTTGAACTTGATATTAAAACAAAAAAAAAAAAAAATTGCAAATCAACCCACAGACATCCCCAAGATCCACATCATCTAACTCTGATTAAACATTATCCACAAACTTTCATATATAATTAAACACAAATTTTCTAGAAAAAAAAAGTACGGACAGGGATCCAAAGGAGCCCAATTGTCGTCACAGAGAAACGATCAAACCCCAGAACGCCGAGTTACACGAACAGAAACAGCGGCATAGAATTAAGAAAACCCAAGTGAATCAATGGGGAATGGTCTTGGAAATGGGCTTCGGATGGGGTTCGGGGTTGGAAAGCATGAGAGGACGGTTATCGTGGTCGTCGTCGAGGTCGGAGGTGCTGAGGTTGATGCAGGAGCAGCGCTCCAGGGAGGCGAAGAAGGCGGAGGCCACGTTGGATCCCACCCAGCTGGCCACCCGGTCCAGCTTCTCACACGACATCAAGCTGCACTTGTTCTCCATCCTTGGCTTCTCTGTTCTGATTAATTTCTCAGAGAGATAGACAGAGAGACAGAGATAACAAAAATGGGACGGGGCCGGCAATCTAAATTTGGAGCTGCGTTGGTCGATGTAATGGACCGTTGGTTTTTGTCCGTTAAGCATTGGACGGGTTATTCCTAGGGAGAGTCTAGTAAGTAATCTTTTTTTTTTTTTATCTTTTATCTTTTATCTTTTTTTTTTTATTTATTTTTTATGTGTTTCTCCGAGCTACTCGATCAATCGCTCGTTTTGCACTAACATAACAAATTTTAAGCAACTTTTTTTATATTTTTGGAAAAAATTCAGTTTAACCCTCTGAAGTTTCAGGAGATTTTTAATTTGAACCCCAAAATTTTAAAATTGGCATTTTACTCCTCCCGAAGTTTCAAAAAGTGACAAAGTGAACCCCCAATTGAATTTTCCGTCAAATTAGACGGAAAATGATGAAAAGACATAAATGCTCTCAGGTTTTTTTAAAAAAAAATTTCCGTCTAATTTGACGGAAAAATTAACAAAAGATTTATTTTGCCACTTTTTGAAACTTCAGGGGGATAAACTGTCAATTTTAAAACTTTAGGGTTTAAATTAAAAATTTCCTAAAACTTCAGGGGAGTAAACTGAATTTTTTCCTATATTTTTTAGGTGGCTACTGAAATGAGAAATCACTAAAAATATTACCGTTATGTTTGGTTTGCAAAAAAAATCTTAGGAATGGAATGATTATTCTTTAAGGAATAGACAACCCTTTTAAAAAAAAAAAAAAATCAAAATCAAAATTTTCTTTCATGTTTTTCATCAAAAAAAAAAAAAAAAAAAACTACTTAATTGCAATGGGTGGCTAGCCACATGCTGTAAGACCTAGGGATGACCGCACCATCCTTGAGGCACCTTGGATTGGACTTGGATCCTCTCCATTTCAAAGGAAATGGAGAGGAGCCGGTCCTTGTAAAAACAAGGGCAAAAAGGTAAAAAAAAAAATTAATGGAGATGAAAAAAAGACTATAATGCCCTTGTTTTTACAAGGACCGGCTCCTCTCCATTTCCTTTGAAATGGAGAGGATCCTTCTCCCCTTGGATTGGGGTGGTGCTGGTCACCCACGGCACTTCAAAGGTTTTCCTTTTTTAATAATAATAATAATAACAATTTCAGTTTAAGTTTAAGTTTTAAAAAAATGTGAATTTTTTGGTAACTTTAGTTCAATTCCAATTATAACATATATACTATTACCAAATTAAAAAATATGAATACTTATTACATTCTACTCTCATCTATTCCTAATAATAACTATTAATTTTCTTAATGAAATACTCATTACGTGAGCCAAACGAGGTATTACATGTTTAGTTAATAAAAAATAAGTGTAAAGAATAACATTACTCTAAAATATATAGCTTCTATGAATCTTGCCTAAGTACAACTATTATAGTGAATAGTAATATTACTTTTCACACCTATTCTACAACAGTTGATATGACGTGTTTTAGATAGTTTCTCTTAAAAAAACTACTCAAAATATCCCACGTTATTTGATGTAAAAAGAGTGTAATAAATAAGTATAACGAATAACATTACACAGTTAACATAAATGTGTGTTTGTGCAATATCATCACTATAAATTATTTGTTTTAAGCATTCTAAAGTAGTAAAGTGGGGGACTTGCTTGCTTGTGACCTCTACAATCATGGTCTCTTAAGCTATATAGATTTTAATAAAATTTACACATTTTTATTTTCAATAAAATTTGGATAGCCTAATTCCAAACATCCTCATCCGCCCCATGCGAGCTTGCAAGACAATTGAAATCAAACCTAAAACTGATGAAACATGTTTGTACTATCGTTTTAGTATGGTTTATTTCTTATTAGTATAAGTTTTTCAGGATAATTTTTTATACAAAGCAAAAGTTTTAAGTTCAAATCTTATTTTGATTATTCACTAATTTTCGGCTAAGTATTCTGTGCGTTGGGTTGAGCTTTACGCGGGGATTTGTGTGGGAATCAGTTGAAATTAAAGTAAGTAATGAAATGAGAGAAGGCAGCAGCGCATCTAGTGTAGTGGTATCATAGTACCCTCCCACGGTACTGACCGGGGTTCGATTCCCCGGATGCGCATGCTTTAGTTTTTTACCTTTTTTTTTGTCATGACAATCATTCCCACGTTCTGCTCTTTTTTGGTGGAATTATAAACTAAGTTTTATTTTGTTTTGTTTTGTTTTTGTTTTTTTAACATGTCCATATAAGAAGCAGAAAAAGAGAAATTTAAATTAATGATTTTCGCTTAATTCATAAGACGTGGTTCTTAAGAGCAATTATAAACTACAATTATACAACACACAAGTCAAAAAATCATCAAGTTCTCCCAATCAAATTTATTTAGCCATCTTGTATTCAAATCCTTCCACAGAAAATTCTGGAAATTACCCACTGCCAGGAAGGATGTTCATCAGGCTCGAAAGTGAGCCACAAACACTTCTCCAAAATCAGTGTTTATGTCTCTGACTCAAAAACTAAAAAATAGATAGAAGTGGCCTTGCATTTTTTTTCCACCATTGGGTTTGGCGCATGGTTTCATCTATTCAACATAATAAAGGGATTGTAAGTGTCATAAATTCCTCATTTGAAGATCTTATAGAGTTTTGTGGGACTAAGAAATTGTCCAGGGTAATGGATTTTAGTTACTGTATGAACTATAAATTTAACAGGAATTAATGCCCGTAAGGGGTTTGAAGAGTTTTCTTAAAGCCAACTGAAATAAGAAGAGTTTTCTCATGCTTGATTTGAGGTTAAGTTGTCAATCAACAAATATAACTTCTTTCTTTTCAAAAAATAAAAATAAATTCAACATATGAATGCTTTATTTTTGTGGTCATGTTGCTTTCCTTTCCCTTTGAAATGGAAGGTTCTAGGTGTAACTATAAAATGAAAATGGAATCTTATGATAAATTTATGGGTGTTTGTGGTTATTACGTCGTATCGAAGCATGAATATAAGATTATATAAGTCAATTATAATTCAACCTGTTTAAACTAACAAGTCACGCTCATCAACCTTAATATTTTAATTTTATGTTGAATTCGTATCGAATTAATGGGTCGTGTCAAAAATTGCCAACCATAAATAAAATAGAGTCCAATAAACTTTGGGGAAATGGAAGTTTCCCACTGAGGAGGGTTTGATAAATGAAAATTCTGCCTCCTTTCTGTGATGCTGATTCCTGAGTTATGGGTTGAGGCGTGAGGGGGGTATAACAAAAAGCTGATGCCTCCCCATCCATGGACCATGACGAGCTTTTTGCTGTTGGCCGTTTGCGTAAAGGTATGGCAAATGGGAATGCTCTCTCTAGCTAGCATGGCAGTGCTTACACTGCAAGCAAACTAAATTTACCATCCGTACCCGTTTATGCTATAACCGCTCATAATGATTCAGGGCTAAATTTTCTTCTTGTTTTTCGTTTTCTCGAACTCTTATGAGTATTATTGTCTTATTAAAAAAAAAATTAAGAATATTTTTATCTTATTATGAAATAAAAGAGATATATTACAAATTTTTAATAGTTTGAAAATATTTATATAATTATTAATTTGAGTGACATTACAAAATACAAAGAGTTAATTTGTGAGAGCATATATATATATATATATATATTCTTTTTTTCGCACCCAAAAAAGAAAAAGAAAAAGAAAAAACCAAAACAAAAGATAACACCATTAAGTAACCGAATAAATTCCTAAAAAACCCGGAAATGGCACAGCCGAAATTTCAAACACATACTGGGGGTCAATATTTAGCGGAACAACCAGGCAGAGTCGAGGAAGGAGAGGAGCGTTCCAGAAAAGAGAAGAAAAGAAAAAAGAGAAGGAAGAGTGAAGATGAGGCTCCCTCAGCTCCTCCCACTGCAAAAGTCCAACTGCAGCAACACACAGTCTACCCCATGAATGCCCATGATTAAAGAGACATGGATTTCGTGTCTCTCTTCCTCCCCTTTTTCCTTCTAAAGCTCGTCATCAAACTAAAGTACCCAAACTCCTTCATCATTAGGAGTCTCTTGCAAGCAACACTCCACCACCATTAATCTATTCATTTACCAGCATCCCACTCACTCACACTTCCTTCTTTACCCATTTGATTTTTCCCACTTCACCTGCATTTTTTCCCACACTCATTTTGTGGGTGATCATATTCATGACCCTTTAGCTTTTCCTTTTCAAATTTGAAACGCTAAACGCAGAAATTGGCTTGTGGGTATTGAATTTGAGTTTGCAGCGATGCCGGGGTTTGTTTCCGTGCAAAACCCACCACAGACACCGCCATTACCCGTGTTCATACCCGAAGCCCCGACCCGGAGAAACGAGTACTCCAATGGTATTGGTGGCAAGGCCAACAAAACCCCATCTCCCTCCAATTCACGAGCCCTGTCCGGAAAGAATGCCCCGGAAAAGGTACCCACTAACGAGTCCTCTCTGGAGAACCCGGATTTGGGGCCGTTTCTGTTGAAGGTCGCCCGGGACACGATGGCTTCGGGTGAGAACCCGAATAAGGCGTTGGACTATGCGCTCCGGGCCTCCAAGTCGTTAGAGAAGTGTTCGGGTCCGGGTCTGGAGCTTGTTGTGAGCCTCCAAGTGGTGGCAGCGATTTACTGTAGCTTGCAGCGGTTCGAGGAGGCAGTTCCGTTTCTAGAGCGGTCCATTGAGGTTCCGGATCCTGAGAACGGCTCCGATCACGCACTTGCGAAGTTTTCCGGGTACATGCAGCTCGGGGATACGTATTCGGTCCTTGGGAAGCTGGACAAGTCCATTTCGTGTTACGGGTTGGCCTTGAAGATCCAGATAGAGGCTCTGGGTGGGTCAGATCCGAGAGTTGCAGAGACTTGCAGGTAAGTTCCGTTAAACTGCTTTAGAAAAAGGTTATAAAAGTACTGTTGCACTATTGATTTTGCTCCTCTATTGATGCTTTGGGATACTACCGTGGGCTTTTTGAAAAAGAAAGAAGGGTGTATGTATGTACAGTTTATGGCACTGACTACTGGGCAAGTGGGGTCTACTTTTTTTCCTGCGTAATTCGTTGGGGTTGGCCATTGCATTGGAATTTGGGCTGAAGAAGCTGTCCACTTTCATGAGTTATTCTAATTCATATTAGTAACTAGGAAAAACTTTATATTAGAATTTAAAAAACCGTCCATTACCTACTTAACTTTCAATTTAATTCAATTTGATTCGATTGACTAATCTCCGTTGTTAACTACTAACGAAAATGACTAAAAAAATTAAATTACCCTTCAATTTTCATTTTATTTATTTTTAATTTGAAATTAAAGGTTAAGGGTATAAAAGTCATTTATCACTTTTAACGGTTAAAATTTAATAGAGGGGTACATTGTGTCAAATTAAAAGTTTATAGGTGAAATTAAGAGTTTTTTAAATTTGAAAGGATCTTCTCAAACTGCGCGGTAGTTTAAGGGTCTTAAGTGAAATTTCTCATAGAGATCAGCCATCCTCCTAAGCTTTTCATCATTTTGTTTTAATATCTGTGTTTTTATTTTAATAAATTTAAGACTTGAGTCTATACACATTCTAATTCGAGATTTCTCTTTAAGTATTGATTAATATTAATTTATATTTTGCTATTGTCTATTGCCATTAAGCAATGCTTAGGTATGTGCATTAGGTTTGCACCATGTATGTATGACTATATGATGTATTGCGGCGTTTTCATGACACACTTGGCACTTACTACAAAGTAGGCTGGAGTTTGAGGCCTAAGGCGGCAAATTTAAGTGTCGTTTTTTTATACGATGAACTACCAGAATTTGTATACCGGAAACAAATTTTGCAATAACCCGGTGGGCATCAAGTGAACAGAATTTGTATGGGCAAATATTGGTTTGAGGAAAGCAATCTTGAAGCATTCTACTATCATCATCTGGATTAAGAAAGTAATTGAGAAACATGAAGTGTAGATTAAGAATGGAGTGCTTGAGAACTTAAAAGAACATAATTACAGACAACAATTTCTTTAATTTGTATAGAGATTAATTGTTAAAGTCTTCTGCAAATCCACTACTCTTGTCTAATTCAATCTACAATATATGACATTGTTGTCACTCTTTTCAACGACATATCTATTAACTGATTTCTAGTAATTGTTCTTCTTTATGCATCAGTGTAATGTACATTTGGAGCATGTGGTTACCTTTGATATATAATGTTTGTCATAAAACAAAAGTAACTGAGACAAGATGCTGAAGACCCTCTAGCATAACTATTGCCTTTCAATTGACTTGGAAAAGCCAGGTACTTAGCTGAGGCCCATGTTCAAGCAATGCAATTCGACGAGGCAGAAAGCTTCTGTAAGAAGACTCTTGAAATTCATAGGGAGTATAATGCACCTGCATCCGTTGAAGAAGCAGCTGATCGGCGTCTTATGGCTCTCATTTATGAGGCAAAAGAAGATTATGAATCTGCACTCGAACACCTTGTCCTTGCTAGCATGTCAATGATTGCCAACGGGCAAGATAATGAGGTCGCAGCCATTGATGTTAGCATCGGTAACATTTACTTGTCTCTGTGCCGTTTCGAGGAAGCTATTTTTTCCTACCAGAAGGCACTTACTGTCTTCAAATCCACCAGAGGTGACAATCACCCTTCTGTAGCATCAGTCTATATTCGCCTTGCTGATCTCTACTACAAGACAGGCAAGTTAAGAGAGTCCAAATCATACTGTGAGAATGCCTTGAGGATATTTGCAAAACCTGTGCCTGGAGCCACACATGAGGAAATTGCCTGTGGGTTAACTGAAATCTCGACCATCTATGAAGCTATAAATGAGCCAGAGGAGGCACTGAGGCTCTTGCAGAAGGCAGTGCAGTTATTGGAGGATACACCTGGTCAGCATAGCACAGTTGCAGGACTAGAAGCACAGATGGGTGTGATGTTCTACATGATTGGGAGGTATGGGGAAGCTCGGAACTCTTTTGAGAGTGCTAGAGCAAAGCTTCATTCCAGTGGGGAGAAGAAATCAGCCTTCTTTGGAATAGTGTTGAATCAGATGGGACTGTCTTGTTTGCAGCTTTACAAGTTAGATGAGGCCACCAGATTGTTTGAAGAAGCAAGGGAGATACTGGAGCGGGAGTGCGGCTCATTTCACATGGATACAATTGGAGTTTATAGCAATCTTGCAGCAACATATGATGCCATGGGGAGGTGGGCATTCTTTCATAATCATTTCAAGCTTATCTCAATCTTTCATTTGCTGTGTCTTAAGTTTTTTTGTTTCTCTTGTTAAGGGGTTCCTCTCCCTTGCCATATATTATCATATAGACAGGTTTATATCTGTTTTGATTTGTGTTTATATAAAATCCCAAATTTTGTTCCTAGTTCAGTGCCCTCTGATTTGGAGCTGCTACGTTACAAAATGTTGGTATCTATTACAGGGCAGAAGATGCAATTGAGATATTGGAGTACATTCTTAAGGTGAGAGAAGAAAAGCTTGGAACCGCAAATCCAGAGGTTGAAGATGAGAAGAAAAGGCTAGCAAAGCTTTTGAAAGAAGCCGGAAGGGGTAGGAACAGAAAGGGGAAATCCCTTGAAAATCTTCTTGATTCCAACTCCCATGGGATGAAGGAGAGAACTAAAAGGAGGTCTGGATTTCGTTTCAAGACTTAATCGATTAAGAATAAGATTCCCTCTCTGCTCTCCTTTCCTCACACTGACTCCAGTTTTTGTTGTGTTTGATTGTGTAAAGATCAAGGTCTTACAATTGCTGGAGCTTTCTTGTTCCTTAATATTTAATTTCCACTCTTTAAAGTTCTTGTATTATCTCATTTTAATTTTTTTTTTTCTTATTAAATATCGAATTTGTTCCCTTGATGAAAAGCTCATATGCTAGTGAATATAGTTTGAATTTTCACTTTGTCATGCTGTTTTTTCTTTCTTTAATTATTTTCATTCTCTTTGGAAACAAACTATATTCTGTTTGTTACACATCTCTCTTTTCTTTTCTTTATTGTTATTTATTTATTTATTTTTTATTTTTAAATCTGTTGGAGCCAACTCCAACTTTTGAAATTGCAGAAGACCTCAATGACTAATTCCATGAGTAAAAAGTTTTTTTTTTTTTTTGGGTTAAAGCAATCGCGGCGACAATTGACTTGTTGAGGCGAGTGGTGAATCTTTTAGGAAAACTTCACTTTAAATTTTTGAACTACCACGTATTTTGAAAAGACCTCTAAGTTTTAAAAACTCTCAATTTAACCTACTGAACTTTCAATTTGATTCAATTGACCCCATCCATCAAGTTCGGCCGTTAACCCCTAACGGAAATGACTAAAAATATCAAATTATCCTTCAATTTCTAGGGTTTTTTTTTATATATTTTAAATTTGAAATTTTATAAAAAAAAAATCGGTGGTATAAAGGTCATTTTATCACTTTTAATGTTTAAAATCTGACGGAATGGGATACATTGTATCAAATTAAAAAGTTTAGAAGGTAAAATTGAGAGTTTTTGAAATTTGGAGGGGTTTTCTCAAAATGTGTGGTAGTTCAAAGGTCTTGAGTGAAGTTTTTTCAAACCTTTTTCTAACAATAACTAATCTAATGATTGATTGGCACTGCTATATCATCATTATAAAAAAATTATATATAAGATAAAAATGTAGTTTTTAATATTATTCTATTCAAAATGAGTAATGTTATTCTTCACATCTTTTTATCATACTCATTTCATACCAATTGACGTCATATATTTTAAGTGACTTTTTTTTAATGATTAACATAAAAAGTTTCTTAAAGAACGTTACCTCAACCAATATAAAATAAGTGTGAAAAGTTAATTACTTTTTAAGCTGCCATCCAAAGTTGTAAAGTTGAGACTCTCCTTTGACAAGTTTTCATATTACTTCTCGCTTCATATGAGAAAAAAATTCCAATCCGAAGGCAATTTCATGGACAGCGTGCATACTATTCACAGTCCAAGATGTACAAGTGCTGACGAAATGGTAAAAACACGTGGGAGTTGAACCCAAAGGATCGTCATGAAAATCAAAACTCTTTAAGATTTTTCTACATCATGAATTGGAAGGAAAGAGACAAATTCCCTAAAACAAGTTTGACCGACAGCCTCAGCTGGAGAGCTTATCTCAAGGATTGAAATGTCCCCAATAGCATTATAATTAAGGTTGTATTAGGGGGCCTAATTTTTGTTTGTTTGTCTAATTTGGTCTTGATCGAAATGTGAGTTTATAAGGTAATTATAATCCGACCCTATAATCTAAATCTACTAATTTTGTGTTGAGTTCGTGAGCTATGTCAAAATTTGTCAACCCTTATGCTGTATGTCGAGTTTAAGTTTGTGTTAAAACATAAATATAAGATTATATATGGTAATCTTAACTAAATCCACCTTGCTAATTGAATGTTAAATCTGTCTTCAATTTACGAGTTGTATAAAAAATTGCATGGGACATTACATTACGGAAACTTAGTCTCCCTTCTGCTCTCTAAAGAAACAAAAAGTACATCTCCAAAGTCCAAACTAAACAGCACCCTTTTTCAAATTAGACAGCAATTTAAGGAGAATTTGGATGTCGTAAAGTGGAAAATTTCTTGGTTGGGAGAGAGATCGACCAACTGTTTTTTCCAATATATGTCTGTTTGGGCCACTGCAGTTAGGTCGACTGTCCCAACAGGCAACAGTGAGGAATTAATCACGTTTTTCAACAAATTGATCATCTAAGTGGCCGCCTCCCCCATCTTCCATGCGCTCGACTTTTGAAATTTTAGCACCCAAACAAACTAGCCATAGCTATCATCCTCCCGGCAACTTCTCATGCATCCTGTTTATATAACTGCTTATAAATCTTCTCCAGACTGCAACCTTTGCCCTCCAAAATATCATGGGCTTCCATGTGCTGGCAGTGGCAGGAGGCAGCAGGGCCCATCAACCGTGTGCCGCTTGTAGGATGCTCCGCCGGAAATGTGACGACAATTGCTTGCTTGCGCCTTACTTTCCCGGTGATGATGTGGAGAAGTTTGCCGGTGTGCATAGAGTGTTTGGTGCCAGCAATGTTGCTAAAATGATACAGGTGACAAACTTTTGTACATGAAATATTCCATTCTTCTTGTTAATTTCTTTTTGCAGAGTGCCATAATTTTTGGATTATCATTCTGCTATATATATACCCATCAGCCATCACACACAAGATGTTAAAAGATTATTCGCGTATTATTGGATTTTTTTTTTTAACATGTCCACACAAGAGGGGGGGGATTCGAACTAGTGATCACCGCTTCATTAGGCGTGGTCCTAGCCGATTGAACTACTTATTAAGGACGCGTATTATTAGATTTATCTCTTCTTATTAACTTACGTTTTTAACAAATTTTCGTCATTCACATAAGATGTTTGAACACTGGACTAAGATATGGGTGTTGTTTTGGTCTTTTAGATGGTGGAGGAGGCAAAGAGGGAGGATGCTGTAAAGGCAATAGTCTATGAAGCAACAGCAAGGCTTAGAGACCCTGTTTATGGCAGTGTTGGAGCCATTTTCCACTTGCAAAAGATGGTTCAGGAACTCAAAGTGCAGTTGGATTCTATCAGGGCTCAAGTTTCGGATTCGCAGAAACAAAAAGATCAGCTGTTGGACATTCTTAGGAATATTCGTCATCTTGATCTTGTCTCTCCCATCAATGATTATGACCCAGTTCTTGCTCGCGACAGTTTCACCTTGGATGATGAAACCATGGCATATGATCCTCTTCAATTTCCTGTAGAATGTGATTGGATTTTATAGTGGGCTAGTTGCATGACAGATGAAGTACAAATATTTAATATCAAATTGATGTATTATTAAATCATCTTTAGGATAAATTATTTAATTAGTGATGATTAATTATCTGTTGTATACTTACTGCATTATTTTGTACACTTGCATGACTTTTATCAATAAAAACGTTATGCTCAATCACTTGCACCCTATTTTTTTTTTACATATCCACACAAGAAGGGAGAGGGAGATTCGAACTAATGACATCTGCTTTATTAGGCATGGTTCTAACCGATTAAGCTACCTTTTGCACGCATGAGGAAAAGCTCAAAGGCCTTGCAAAAATTTCCTGTTTCCTAATGTTTTGATTTTTTTTAATTGTATATGCTTATAAAAGTCAATAAATTATGAGACTTCTGTGGAAGAAGACAAGAATAAGCGTTGGAAGATAAGATTGAAGGTGCAATTTTTTCCTGCAACTGGCTGAAGAGACTGAATGCCGCCGTGGCATGCGCCTAACTATATTTGGTAGCATTTTTCCAGAATTCTTGATTGGAATATTATAATATATTCATGTAATTAAGCAGCAAATGGTTTGCAGTTGAGAGATGGCTTTCTTCACGTTTCAAACTTGCAAGGCACGGCGGTATGCCGGTACAGTATGGTTGCTCGATTTTCTAGTCAAAGTCATGAGGGGCGAAGTCAGTGCTTGAAGACAAAAACGGCGCAATGAGACCGGCGCTTGTACTTTCTAGAAGCTAATTCAATCGTTTTCTGTGCAGGAGTCGAATATTTCCAGTCACCAGACAGACTGAGCCAGATCTTGAACAACTAGTTTGAATTGTTTTTTTTTTTAAATGAAAAATTCATATGTTATGATATGATCATAATTTTTTTTTTTTTTTGACATGTCCACGCAAGGGTAAGGGGAGGGGGGATTCGAACTTGTGACATCCGCATCATAAGGCATAGTTCACAGCCGATTGAGCTACATCTTAAGGACATGATATGATCATAATTATTTGATATTGTTCGGTGTTGTAATCCAATAAATACTTAGATTCCTTCCTTATTAGACTCGTCTAATTAGGTCTATTATGTAATCGATAGTATATTGTTTCTATATTTAAAGAGGAATTATCAATAACAAATGATGAATTGGTTATCGTTTTAGAATACAGTTTATTGTGTTTTGGAGGTTAAGGTTTTCTTAAGGTAGCCATCGAAGATCGCGGCTCTCTCGAACTAGCCAATTTATCATTTCCTATTCTTTGTTATTAGTTGGTTTGCATCAGGCTAACAATGGAAAGCATGATAGACATAAATATAGGTATATTATTAGTAGAATGTGAATACTTTACAGTGAATTGATAAAGAGTAGTTTTATACATCCATCTTTTGCTATTGTACAAAGATGAAGAAGAGACAAGCAAAAGATGGAAGCCAAACATTTATTTTCGATAATTAATTTGAATGAGAAGTTCTAATTTATTTTGGAAATTGAATAAGATTAATCTCAGTCAAACAAGAATTAAGGCTTTGTTGATCGATATGAATGCATTATTGCCTTGTACAAAAACCCTAAAGCCTCGGGAAAAGGCTTGAGAGAGAAGCTCGGTCCATCATGCTAGCTGTTTCATATGCGAACTTAGAGAAAATAGTTTTCTAGCCGTTGAAATGGATTAGTATGCAATTTAAGATGTCCGTTAAGTTGGATTTGGTGGTTATAGTTTGTGACTATTGGATCCAAGGACGGAGGGAGGGGGGACTGGCAGGGGCTTGGGGCCCCCCCAAATGACAATTTTTTTTAAAAAAAGGTAAAAACAATTTTTTTTATGGTTAAATTTTTTGTTTTTTTGCTAATGGGCTCCTGCCCATTAAATTTTTTCAGCCATTGGCCCCTGCCCATTCTCAAAGCTGGCTCCGTCCCTGCAATTTGGATCAAATGATGCTGGGCAGTTAGATGTGTCTAAAATCACTATGAATATGAAGCTTTGGTCATATGCAAAGCAAAATACACACAATCTTATAACTTTTTTCTATTCTCTCCTAAATATATCTTTTGTGATATTCTCTCCATAATGTATACATGGAATGATCCTGGGATTTCAGGTCTTCCATCTCATATTCCCCAAGCAAAACCTCAAGGCTAAGAGTCATTTTCAAACATGAAAGATAGCATATTTTATTCACAACCTACTCCCTTAAATCCGCCTACGGATAGTCTATAATATTCTCCCTACCAACCGGAAGTTCTCAAGTGATCTATATTCATTTCCAGGATGACCATTTATTTTTCTCCTTACCACTTTTATGGAGTTCTTTTATAAAGAATCCTTCTAGCCATTACATATTCTCAAGTTCGCCCAATATAGGCCATTGGATGAATGGATCAAATCATTTTATCCCCATCATCCGCCATTGGGATTTATCCCAACCATGGCCAGATACATTTATTCTAACTGTTTAGTTTTGGCAAACCATGTCCGGATAAATCTCTTTCAACCTTAATTTTGACGCCAATATAAGGGATAATTTCTCAATCTTGGCGGTCATCTGTTACGTTTTTAATTAGGGATGTAAACGAGTCGAATTTGAACGAGTAGTGCTTGTCAAGCTTGTATAGTAAAAAAAATTATACATTTGACTTTTAAAATTATTATTGCATTAAAATTCAATAATAATTTTAAATTTTAAATTAGGACTACGAGAGTAAAAATATTGAGAGTGAAAGACTGTAACGAAAGAAATCAAATAAGCAAAAGGTAACGACTTTTTGAAGAAATGAATATAAACGGTTATAGAAAGAAAACGACGACGTTCCTTCTCTACTTGCAGTTTTGTACATATAAAAGTATAAAACTGCTCCTCCTCATTCCCTTCCTTCTCCTGTTTCTGATCGAGACCCGAACCAATGCCAGACCCAAATCCAATCGCCACCATGGATCCGACAGAGCACCTCCCACTCCCTCTCGTCCCATCGGACCCGATACCTCCCGCCCCGACCCGTTCCTCACCACCAGGATCCACCATCGACTTCATCCCCGACTTCTCAGGCTACTCATGGGTGGCCTACTCGGCCTCCTCTCTCCTTGTCATCTCCCATTTCCCCTCCCCTCTCTCCCCCGAAGAAAACCTAATTGGCCCCATCTTCCGCCAGGTGTTAGAACCCTCCGCCTCGGAGGTCGTGGCCGTCTCTTGGTCCCCGGAAACGCCCTCCACGGGTCAGCTCGCCGCCGCCGCCGAAAATTGCGTCTGGCTGTTCGAGCATGACTCTGCGAGGTCCGAAGGTATGTTCATAGTTATTTTCTGTTTGGTTTGCCGAGGGAATTGAGCAAGAAATGTGAAAGTTTTAAGCTAACGTAGTAACGTTGTTGGAGTACAACCAGCATTGTTGTATTGATTGTGCTTTTAGTTTCTAAAGTATGAGAATGTGATAAATCTTATTTTGGATTCACTGTAATTTTTTTTTTTAATCTGGAAATCTTAATTCAGGTTCTTTTTGTTGGAGCCAGAATTCAGTGCTTGTACAATCCACAAAGGTGGAGGCAATCAAATGGACGGGCAGTGGGGATGGGATAATTGCCGGTGGGATCGAGGTGGTTTTATGGAGAAACAACAACAGGTCATGGGAAATAGCTTGGAAGCTTAAAGCAGAGCGTCCTCAGACTCTTGTTTCCGCGGCATGGTCAATTGAGGGACCTTTGGCCTCTGCAGCTTATCCTAGTGAGCTGCAGATTGAAGGATCAATGGCTGATGCGGCCAGCAAATTCGTGTTGGTATGTCGTAGTAGTGGAAAATCTGAGTATGTGAAATCTGAGCTGCGGCATCCTCTGCCCGTGTCAATGATTCAATGGAGGCCGCCAACAGGAAGACAATTGATCAGAGATGCGAAGCGTTCACCTAGAGATGTTCTGCTAACATGCTGCTTAGATGGAACAGTAAGGTTGTGGTGCGAGGTTGATGGTGGAAAGATCAGAAAAACGGGCAAGGACATCAACAGTCACGAAACCGCAAGACGTTCTTTTTGTGTGGTTGCTGTAATTGAGGTTAACCAGGCCTTAAATGGAACCCTGGGCATGGATTTATATGTGTTGTGGGCAACAGAAATTGGGGGACTTCTCAGAACTGGTGATGGAGTTAACCAAGTTTTCTCAACAGAAGGATCTGAGCATGAAAAGGCAGGTGGATGTGAGTGGTTAGTCGGGTTTGGTCCAGGAAAGTTGGTACATTTTTGGGCGATCCACTGTCTTGATGACATATCCCCAATGCGGTTCCCCCGGGTTACGTTATGGAAGAGACTAGAACTGCAGGGCCTCGAAGAGGGAGAACTTCATAGGAATAGTTTTTCAAATTTTAAAGACAGATTACTTCTTAATAAATTCGTTATGTCAAGGAACCACTTGTCTGGTCCACCAATTCTGTGTTCTTTGATGCACTTATTGCCTTCTGGTTCTTTAGTTTGGTCATTGTTATATACTCAAACATCAAATAATATAGAGGATTCATCACTTAATAAATCCAGGACAGATAACTATTTATCATGTTCTGCCACTGGAGTTTTGAATTTAGGTGGTCATGCTGGAAAAATCATCCAAGTTGCTGTGCATCCTTATAGCTGTGAAGTTGAACTGGCTGTTTCTTTGGATTCTAATGGATTGCTTCTTTTTTGGTCACTCTCCGCCATTTCCAACTGCATTGTGGGTCGTCCATCGCTGATTCCAAGATGGAAACGTTTTGGAAAATTTGTAACTCAAGATTCATGTTCCAAATACACATGCTTAAGGTGGGCTCCTTCAGTATTGGATGAAGAACTGGTTCTTTTTATGGGACATGTTGGAGGAATTGATTGCTTCATAGTTCGAATTTGCCAAAATGAAGAAAATATAGTATGTCACTACTTATTCACCATACCTTTCACTGGTTGTGGTCCATATGACGACGGTCCCACAAATATCTTTTCAATTCCTTTGTCTTCCACTTGTAATAAAACCTTCAAGTATAATAAATTTTTGCTTTTGGGGATATGGATGAAGGGGTTCCAGGCTTTATCATGGGAAGTGACCTTGCATTCTTATGATTCATTGGTAAGCTGCTGTGAATGTAATTTTGACAATACAGATGCTGCAGCAGGGTGCATGTGGAAATTTGAAGGTGCTTTTGGTAGCAAAAGATATTGTCTTGGTGTTACTCCTTGCTCATCACATCTACCAGATCCTCACTCCCATGATCAGGTTACAAGTTTTGCTGTGGTCTGTCCAGGTAGTCCGACCCTCAAACAACAAAAGCTGGCTTCAAGCAATGATCTGTGTGGTAGTTATCCTGCATATATTATGGCCACTGGCTGCTTTGATGGTAGTTTGAAACTGTGGAGAAGTATCGCTGGTAAAACCTCAACTCCTCACGTGCCATGGGAGCTTGTGGGTATGTTTATTGCGCATCAAGGCCCCGTTAGTGCTATATGCTTGACCGATTATGGTCAGAAGATTGCAACCGTGTGTGTGGAACATCATTCAAATACTGTCAGCACCCTTCATATATGGCATTCTGTACACCTTAAATTTGCGGGGACTTTTATGCTAGAAGATACATTATTCCTTGACAAAGATGTTGTTGCTTTAAATTGGTTAGCTTTAGGAAATGGTCAGTTATTACTTGGAGTTTGCATGCAGAATGAGTTGCAAGTATATGCACCAAGGCCTTGTGGTGGTCAAACTTTGTTGAACTTTGAAAAATCTTTGAAAATGGATATATGGGTTTGCATTGCATTTGCTCATACTTTCTGTCCCATTCATGACTTCCTTTGGGGACCCAGAGCTGCAGCTGTGGTTATTCATGATAATTACTTCAGTGTATCTAGTCAGTGGTTGTTCCATGTATGTAAAAAACACAAGGCTAAGTTACATCCGAATTGTACCAAGGATATTTGCCTTAATTGTGATGGTGGAACAAATGAGGACATTCTTCCTGCAGTTTTCACTGACTGCAACATTGGCATTTTCAGAGAATCATCAATTGAAGATGGTAGTGGTGAATGCAAGTCTGGGCTGCAGGTAAAGATGAATAAGCAGATTGATTACCTGTCCAGCAGTTTGTTTGTAGCAAGGGCTCAATGGAAATGCGATTCAGGTTCCAAGCTTGGTTTATGTAGCCTGCTAGAAGTAGTGGAGAGGTTTAGTGGATGTGTGCCTAACTATCACCCGGAAGTGCTACTTATGAATATATATTCAGGTATTATGAGTTAGTTATTACTTGTTTGAAACTCTGATTTAAGTGCTATAAAATTGTCAAGCTTCAGGAATTTAGAAATATTTTTGTTGGTGAGATTTGCAAAGGCAAGAATATTAAATTGATCCACAGACTTGTTGGCTGCATTTGGGAACCTATGTCTGTCATGTGGTAAAAATGTTCTAACTGTTTATTTGCTTCTTTTCCAAATATCTTTAGTACTCTTCATAGATTTCATTTGATCCTTCGTTATAGGAGAACCTAGTGACTGGTTTATTCTAAACTGAAGTTATTTTTCTATGTTACCCTGCCACATTACAGCTACATACTCTGTTACAAGCAAAATAAAGTTTCTGCTAGTGTTTGGCTAGCCTTTCTTGGATGTTGTTAGCATGAATATGATGGAACCTCTAAATAAAAATTTGTTATAGTAAATAAATATATATTTTGATCGAAACAAAAGACTAAACATGCTAAATTATTTTCATCTTGTTACATGAATGAAGGATTTTGCAGATATGGGTTTGTGAATCTCCTTCACATTAATGCTCCGTCCTGAAAGAATTTATACTGACTTACCCTCCTCTTTTCTAATCTTTCTTTCCCTTATAATATATCTGTGTTAATACCCTTTTTCAATTGCATGGTGTAATTGGACTATCCTTCTTCATGTTGGACGTGACAATTAACAAATTGTTGCTTGCAATACATGGTAGTTTGCTGAAGTTGTAGAATTTGAAACAACCTGCCATGAAAATTATAAGTATCATCTGATTTTCTTAGATTGAAGATATTTACAAGTGGTTTTGTTGTGGGTGCATTATGCTTCATGGGAACTTCAGCATGGTAATCTACATTTTTTATTCTGCATATACATGTGTTTGTGCGCGCTCTTCCTTTTCTACTGTTTTTCCCTGGTTCTAACCATCAGTTCCCTTGTCAAATTAGTTTTGGAATTTGTAGACCAAATATTGCTTCTCTAGGATGGGACTCCTGTTGTAGAGCTTTTCTTTCAATGTGTTAATTAAAGCATGTTATCTCTTATGCGTTTAGGCAATTGGAAACGTGCATATGCGGCTGTGAGGCATCTTGTTGAGTGTCTTACTTCTAATTCTGATTCTAAGATGGAAAATATCTCTGCCAAGTCTAGCCACATTATCCCACAAATCCTTTTGTCAAATTATTTTGATGGAATTCTCTTGAAAAATTCAACTGATAAAGGATTTCAATGGAGTGGAGATTTGACCGGAACATCATCACAGTTTCAGAGCAGCATGAATTCTGAGCCCATTGCTTCCAATGAAAGGTTCCCTTCCTCTTCCACAAAATCTGAACTTAGTGGGTTTGTTGAGCCTCTTGAGAACTTGTATCAATTAGCAGCTTTAACCAACATGGAGAAGACGCAAATTCTTGCAATTATAGATCTTCTTGGGGAAGTTAGTATTCCACACATTTCTACCTATGAAAGTCTTGATGAACCTGGGCGAAGGTAATTCTGAATCTGAATCAGATGAATTTCTTTGTTTACATGGTGCTTTACATGATCTTTTGTGATACCCTTTTTGCAAGATTTACTTACCATAAGATTTTATGTTTTCACAGAGTCTGTATTTTTAAAATGACAATTGTTGGGAGGATGTAAAAAATCATTTATAATAATCATTGACTATTGAAGAGAATGCATTCCCAATCTCACGTGGCTACAAAGCCTAAAAGTAAACTAAGAGCTGCATTCTTAAAGAAAAATAAAAATATGTTAGAAAAATAAAAGTATGTAGCGATTATTAGCTTACATGTGAAATTTCTAATTTTTTGTTGTTGTTGCTGTTACATGAATTTGAACCTCAAAAACCATGATGTGCCACTCTAACATGGTGGTTCAATGCCCGTTCTTGACTTTTGTAGGTTGTAGAAGGCATGTGATGGATTTTACAAATCCATGAACTTGGAGTCGTTTATGAGGGAAAAAAAAAAGGTTCTGTGAAATATAGAAGTCCTTCAACGGTTGACAATAAGAGACATGTGAATTAATTTTTTTTTTTTTGAATTAAGATACTAATATTTAGTTACAACTTTTACACTGGTGCCTCTATTAGTTAATATCATCTAATAGTGGAGTATTGAAATATCTTTCTTTGCTCTAAATTTTGTGCATGTAGAATGTGTGGTTGATTGCTGACTTTGTTTTCCATATTTGTCTTTCTTAAAGTAACACCAGCTTTGTGTTCAATTTTTATTCATGGAATTGTAGTCTTTTAATGGTTAATATCAATCTTGTTCTCTTTTCCCCCTTCAGGTTTTGGGTGGCATTGAGGTTTCAGCAGTTACATTTTTCCCGAAGGTTTGGTAGATCAGCATCAATAAATGAGTTGGTTGTTGACTCCAGGTTGATTGTATGGGCCTACCACTCTGATTGTCAGGAAAATCTATTTGGTGCTGTTTTACCTAATGAACCATCTTGGCAAGAAATGCGGGCTCTGGGAGCTGGATTTTGGTTTACAAATACAACACAATTGCGTGCACGGGTAATATTTTGAGCTATTATTATTATTATTCTTGGCCCATACACTATATTGGGAAAATTACTTGATCGTTGAATAAAATAACAGAAAAGGATTCGATCCTTTTTACCAGTGTTATTTTGTGCATAATGTCTTTGATATTTTTGACACCAAAGACACTAGGTAACCCCACCTTCATTGTTAACTCCTCAGCTGATAGAAGTAGAACATTCTATGTTATACTCTTGGAAAGTAGTGTGAACGAGTTGAATTAAACTGAGTTGTATAATTAGATGGATATATTATTGTAAAAAGGAGTCTTACATCCTTCTTGTAGACTAGTTTGTTTTTCTGAGCAAGTATATTTCACGTGGCTGACAATTTCTGATTCTATCTGTTCAGTTGTTTTAAGGAGAGAAGTTTATTTCATGTAAGTTATGAACAGATGTCTACAAGGCGATTGTTAATTGTTCTCTTACCATCCTGCAATAATGTTGTATCTTCTTCTTCTTCTTTTTTTCTTTTTTTTTTTCTTTTTTTCCTTAAGCCAATATGACAGAAAATACATCATGTCTTTTTATTTATGAACTTTGATTGTTAAATATATAGTACCGTCCTCCCCTCTCTTTTAGCCACATGTCTTTATGAACAGTTGTGGTGACACCTATCTCTGTAGACAATGTAGTGAGCAGAGTTCTAGTCTGTGTCTTTACTCTTTAAAAAGTTTTAACACGTGTTTTTCCACTGTAGATGGAGAAACTGGCAAGATTACAATATCTGAAGAACAAAGATCCTAAGGATTGTGCACTGTTATATATAGCATTGAATAGGCTTCAAGTATTGGCTGCCCTTTTCAAAGTCAGCAAGAATGAGAAGGATAAGCCGTTGGTGGGTTTTCTTGCACGTAATTTTCAGGTATTCTCTAAGTGATACGGTATTAACTCATTAATTTATTTTGTTGGGAATTAACAGCTCACTACCGTGAGTTTTGAGCATCTATCAAATCACATCTCTCCTGGTTCCCAATTTTACAATCAGTTCCATGAGTTTCAGCCGTTTTTCCAATAGGTGCTTCCGTTAATTTTCTAGCAAAAGCTTGTAAAATCTCTCTATTATACTCCTAAAAAATACCCAAAAGAAAAAAGAAGAAAAGGGATTGATTAAAAGAAAATGCCAAAGAGGGTGGCTGAACTTATCCTCTCATCAACCACCCCCTCACCTTGAGAGGGTGGTCAGACCATTGAATTGGAGCCTTGGAGGGATGCTTGGACCACCCTCAAAAGCTGGCAAGGGGGTGGACAGACCATTCCCAATTTTTTTTATTTTTTATTTTTTTTAAAAAAATAGGGGTGTAATGGAGATTTTACATGGTTTCTGTTTCGAATTTGGATATTAATGGAAAATATGACTTCAAGGTACTCATCTTTTAATTTCGCAACTTTGCTTAGAATCTGGAGAAAACAATTACAGAAGCACTTTTTCCACAATCTTTCTTGGAAGAAGTTGATTCCTTAAACCTTCCACCCCTTTCTCATATTCCTTAATTCGTATCATTGTGTGACAATTTTGATGAACTATGATACTTATCAAATTTTGATGAACTATGATCTGAATTATTTATGCATAATTACTGCTACAGGAAGAGAAAAATAAGGCAGCTGCTTTGAAAAATGCTTATGTTTTAATGGGCAGACATCAGCTAGAGCTGGCCATTGCTTTCTTTCTTCTTGGAGGTGATACTTATTCTGCTCTCAGTGTTTGTGCAAAGAACCTTGGAGATGAACAGCTTGCAATAGTAATTTCTCTGCTTGTTGAGGGGCGTGGTGGACCATTGCAGCATTATCTAATAACAAAGTATTTGCTTCCATCCACCATTGAGAAAGGCGACTACTGGCTAGCAAGCCTTCTGGAGGTTTGAGGGATATTAATACTTTAACTTATTTTTTACAAAAGGACAATCTTGTAAATAGCTGCATGTATGAGATCCCCCTGGTTTTGATGATGTCATAACTTGGACCTGTCCTTGATCTGCAGTGGGAACTGGGGAATCACTTGCAATCATTTTTGAGCATCCTTGGTTTCCAGGTTGATCCTGCAACTGAAAAATCTGCACTTTCGTCCAAGAATGTTGCTTTTTTGGAGCCAAATATTGGTCTTTGTTGCCTAACACTAGCCAACAAAAGTAGCATGAGAAATGCCGTAGGGGAGCAAAATACTGCAGTTCTGGGTAGGTGGGCAACTGTGATGACAGCTACTGCTTTAAAACGATGTGGGCTTCCTGTAAGTTTAATTTACAGTTCATGCTATTGCAATATGGGTTTATATATGCTGAATGAATATTTATTGTTTCAGTTGTGTTTTATTTAATAATTTTTCTTCAGATCTAGGCATATCTTACAATGTTTTACTTGAACTTATGCGTGGATTCTCTCACTTGTGCTGTGTGACTTTGAATCTACATCAGTCAATCAAAGGTTGACATACGAAAAAGCTGTTGTATAGTTTCTGACTCATGCTATTTATTATGTCCTTTATATGTACTATGCACATATAGTAATTATATGTTTGACATAATCACATGTCATATTGTACACTCAAGATGTTTTACTTTGATGATTCTGTCCATAATGGTGGAAAGTGATACCTACTTTTATAGAATGGAATGTGTGAGAATGGCTCTCTATCCTCACAAGTGGATCCACCAAACAACCCTAATTTATCTAGAAGAGCTTTTGGAGTTAAGATATCCTTTTAGAACCTCTATCTAATTAGCTACTACCTCAAACCTAAGCTCCAAAAACTTTTAAATTCTTATGATATAGCTTATATTTTGTTTTATTGGTGACTAGACCAGCGTCAGGCTCTTGCTATGTTTGTTATCGTGTTTCTGTTACAAAACTGAAACTGATATACTTATCACATTAATTGTAGCTCGAGGCTTTGGAGTGCCTTTCATCATCCCTGGGCATTCTTGGGAGTACAGATGAAGACCGCTGGTCAGATGATGCTGGACATTTTGAAATTCTACATAGGATTCTAAAGCCTTCTCAACGATATTCCTCTAACTGGCTTTCTGGGGATGTAGCTTTTGATCTGGAGTACCATGATAAATTGGATTTGGCATTTCCGTACTTCTCTAAATTGATGAGAGAGCATCCAAGTTGGCCAGACACCATTGTAGGATCTGTTGGAGCTTGTTCTTACTCAAAGGAGAATAACATTCATGAATACAAGAAATTACTCGAAAACTTTCAGCATAAGTTATGTATAGGGCTCTCACAGTTTGAGCAGAGGTTTTCCTTGGTTCCTGCCTGTCTGATTAGCATGGTATGTAGTTTGTAGAATATATGTGTTAACTTCTCAATAAAACTTCTGACAGATACTTCCCATCTACTGATTTTTTTAATTTTTTTTTCTTAATCCCTTTCAACAGGTATTAACCGCACTACGCAATCATGGGTTCTTGTTTATCGGATATGATATGTTGCATGGTTGTACTTCTCAAGTTCAGTCACAAAATGAGAGTAATACAGTTGATGGTTTCTTCTTAGGCCCTCCTTTGCATGAGCCATTTTTGAGGGCTACCAAAGAAATTTCCCTTTTATTTTCACGGTTTATTGCTGCCTGCAGTATAACTTACTCTTGGCCGAAGTCGTGTTGTATTGAGAATGACATGTCTGCTGGAAGTAGATCTAAGCAGTTAGATGCTTTGGGGTACATCTTTGAAGGTCTTTTACCGTCATTGTGGAATTTAAGAGCTACTTTGAGAATTATTTCTGACTTCGTTGCTGAAGATCTCATCATGAAACTCCTTATTGTTCTTGATTTATTTGAGTTTTATGTACATTTTGCATCTGCTTGGCTTCAAAAAAACTCAAGAGTTCTCCTTCTGATGGTACAACCCCTCTTGATCACTCATACCAATGGGCATACTCCGTATGAAGTTGATATAATGGATTTGAAGAAACTCCTTCCCCAGATTGCAGAGTTGGTGGCTCAAAATCTTTCAATCAATGACAAAGGAGAGGGTTTTCAGGCTTCAAATAATGTGCAAAATAAACAAGACGGAGATGTAATCCATTCAATACCAGAAGATGAAAGATGGCAAATTATTGGCACTTGTTTGTGGCAACACATGTCCAGATTCATGAAACAGAAGTTAGATTTGGTGTCTGATAAGTTTGAAGATGAACGTTTCCCTGGTGTTTCCCTTGGAATGCTTTCTTCCACGGCATCTAGATCCACCAATTTGGAATCTGATGGCAACAGTGTAACTCAGGAGATCAGGCTGGTCTCATTGAGCTTGGCAAAGTTACTGAAGACCACAGTTACACATCTTTCTTCTTATCATGTAAAACAACTTGCAGCATTTCTATGGCAGAAAGTAGAGAATGGATTGCAGGTAGTGACTCTTCTGTGGTTAAAAGAATCTAGTCAGCCTCATCCTGGAGCCCCTTGTCGGGGTACTGTAAATATTGACGTCGTGAAAAACAAAGATGAATCTTCAATTTCTGAAATACTTTGGGATATCTGCGCTGATTCTAAGATAATATCTGAAGGCTTTGCAAATGGGGAAGTAAATTTGTCACATTTTTTCGATCACAAACCCTGTAAAGCATGGAGTGATAAGTATATTGGTCTGGGAGAACATGAAACAGAGGAATCTTATACATATGACAGCATGCACAACGGTAGTTTTGCCACTAGTGAAGCTGGATCCCCTGCTAGAAGTCTGTTTCGAAATGGACCCACTTTTCTAAGTTCCTGGCGGAAAGACACAACATATACAAAGGAGATTTCAACTTTCCAACAGCCTAAAGAAATATATAAAAGAAATGGGGAGCTTTTGGAGGTGATATTTCTTTATTCACAATTTATTTATTTTATTTTATTTTGCCTTTCATCTGGAGATGGCATCTAGTTCCGAAGATCAACATATTTCATAGCTCTCATATTGCATTTTACAGTAACTAAACCTTATTTCTTGAGCAGGCTTTGTGTATAAACTCTATTGATCAAAGGCAAGCTGCACTTGCTAGCAATCGAAAGGTTAGTCTCTGCACACAAACTCTAGCTTGTGTTCGGAAGCGTTTCATTTGGCAGGCGCTTGGTGAAAACTCTTTTTGTTGTTTGTAGATTGCTCCATTGTGTCTTTGTATAATATTTAGGTTCCAAACAGAGGTTATATTTTCAAGTTTTCAGACTGTCTCAAACCATTTAGTTATGTCTGTTATACATATTTTTACATTCTGCAGACACTTTCAGATGGTTATATTACTTTTGTTGAACGTGACAAGCCTAGTTATGGATGTAGCTTGCAGTGTCTGGCTTGCAAATTGACCAATACATGTTTCTACACACACAAAAAAATAAAAATAAAAAAGAGTAAGGTTGAAACCTTGGGTCTTTGGGGAAATAATCATATTTGAATTTATGACTTGTTTGAACTTTTTTGGAATAGAATGTAAATGAATTCTCATAATCTGCTACCTCTTATTGTCTATATCTTTGTAAAATTCACTTTTTGGAAAAAGAATATTGTATGAACAGCTTGGATGGGTCAATCAAGCTGGTTTTGCCAATGCTACATAGTAAATGCTATTATAGTCTTTCTCATTATCCGGATGCCTTTCATAAATTCTTTATTCTTCTTTCTTTATTTTCCCCCTAATTTATTTATTAGCTGCCATCGCGCTAGCATCTTTGAACTTGATCTTGTTATTTTAGTTTACCACTCTCTTGCTCTAATAATCAGCTTAATGCTGTGCATGAGTGTCTTAATTATCATTGACATGTGCATAATAGTGTTGCAAAATTTTCAAGGAAAGAAAAAAAAAAAATTAACAGTAATACCTATAGAGCTTTTTTTTTTTTTTTTTCTTTTCTAAATGTTAGTGAATTGTATTTCATTCTGAGTTATAAAAATTACCAATTTCAGCAAAAGCAGGAGGCTGGAGCAGTGTTTGTCTGCTTGATTTATTCTGCATGAAAGCTCACAGAAAACTACATTAGTTTTTTTCCCCTTGATTATATTTTAGCATTTACATATATCTTATATCCAACATAGAATTTTATGCATAAGCAAGTACTTATTAAATTCAATCTGAATCAGGGCATACTATTCTTTAATTGGGAAGATGGGATATCTTTCAGTGATCAGTCACACTATATCTGGTCGGAAGCTGATTGGCCACAGAATGGGTGGGCTGGTTCTGAGTCGACTCCAGTTCCAACATGTGTATCTCCTGGTGTTGGTCTGGGGAGCAAGAAACGGTTACACCTTGGGTTGGGTGGAGCAACTGTTGGTGTGGGCTCTTTGGCAAGGCCCAGCAGGGACTTGACAGGTGATGGAGCATTTGGGATTCCAGGTTATGCTGGTATTGGTGCCTCTGGCTTAGGTTGGGAGATTCAACAGGACTTTGAGGAGTTTGTTGATCCACCGCCTACCATTGAGAATATAAGCACAAGAGCTTTCTCAAGTCACCCCTCTAGGCCTTTCTTCTTGGTGGGTTCTAGTAATACACACATTTACTTATGGGAGGTAAGAAACTTCTATAATATAGTAATATTTGCAATCTTTTATCTGGAAATGCATTATTTTGCAGTCTGTTCTACTCCATTATTCTGTTGTGGTTTCTGTTCTCCAGAAATAGCTACCAAAAAGCCAGAGGAAGCTGTCAAACTCTGAAAGAACAAAAAGCCATTGTATTGACATTAAATGTTTGAATATTGCTCTAAAATGAAGTTTGTGAATTGTTTATAGCTCATTATCACTTTTAGGGCATAAGGATAAGGCTGATTTGGATTGTAATATCTGCAGTTTGGTAAAGATAAAGCTACTGCAACTTATGGAGTTTTGCCTGCTGCAAACGTACCCCCACCATATGCTCTTGCATCGATATCAGCTTTGCAGTTTGACTACTGTGGACAAAGATTTGCTACTGCTGCCGTAGATGGAACTGTAAGCACATGGCAGCTGGAGGTAGGAGGAAGGAGTAACATTCGTCCAACAGAATCATCTCTCTGCTTCAACAGCCATGCATCGTATGTTTTATATTCCTGTTGGTTTTAGGAGGCAGTTCCAGTCACCCTTCTTTTCATGTTAGCCATGTTTGGGAAGTAAATAGAAGATTTAGGAATTTGTTTGAGCATTATTTTGACTTGGTCAAGAATAATAACTTCAGCCCTCTGGATCTAAGGGAAGTAATTTCCTCCATGTTGCGGTGGAAATTCTTTACCTATAGTGTGCCCATTTGTCTCATTGCATTGATTTTTCAGTGGTAGCAAAACCTGGGAATAATCGAAGAAAGTATTTGCCTAACATTTGATTGTCTATCACTATTATATTTCCTGCTTACTTCGTATTTCTAATTATCACAATTAACCATTCACTTGGTATTGGTTTGATTTGGTCTAGTTCCGGCTAACTTTTCTATTTGTTGAGCTGTTATATGTGTTTTTTTGTGCTTTTCAATGTTACTAAATCTGCTAATGACATTTGCAGGGATGTCGCTTTTATTTCCAGTGGATCAATCATTGCTGCTGCTGGAAATAGCTCCAACGGTGTTAATGTTGTTATATGGGATACGTTGGCTCCACCTTCAACCTCTCGAGCTTCCATTATTTGTCATGAAGGTTTTCCTTTAAGTTTGAAACTGCATTTTGGATACCTGTCACTATTTTGTGTACCTAATTCTATGGATTTTTGACATATAAAATAGGAAAATGCATATCAAACTCATTAGGTGACTATGCTCATGCAATGCAGACTTTTACATTGAGGCTGTTGAAAGTTTTTCCTTCACAATTAGGTGATTTTGTTGGCGGTGACATAATCGTTGCAAAAAAATATGAACACAAGAAAATATTCAGACTCTGAGTTAGTGCGAGTTATGACAACAGCTTTTGTTTTTTTCTCCTAAGTGACAACTAACTATGATTATTGTAAAGTGAATATTGAATTTACTTTATTTACGGAAATTAGACTTGGAATACTCTCTCTCTCTCATCTTCATCTTTTTTCCCTTTTCATTTTACCATCAAATACAATTGCATCTATCTTGTATATAATAGATAGTCAAGGAATTGCATATATTGTTGGCAGCATCATTAGTGGATTTTTTAAGATAGTCAAGGAATTGGCACTTTAAACAACACCCNCCCCTTCAAAAAAAAAAAAAAAAACTCTTTAGGTGCTCTTTCCATATTTATTGTATTTGTAGACTATTTTAGCTGTGGTGAAATTAGTTAAAACATGAATTAAGTCTCTATTTTTCTCACATCTACTGTGTTGCCAACCATTCCCTTTTCTTGTGAAGGTGGTGCCCGCTCCCTTTCTGTGTTTGATAATGACATAGGAAGTGGTTCTGTTTCTCCTCTTATTGTGACTGGTGGAAAAGGTGGTGATGTTGGACTCCATGACTTCCGGTATATTGCTACTGGTAGGACTAAAAGGCACAGGCACACTGATAATGGTGAACAAAGCATTAGCCTGTCTTCAAGTTCTGATATGCAGACAGGGGTTGCTAAGAATGTCGGAGACCAGAATAGAAATGGGATGCTTTGGTATATACCGAAGGCTCACTTAGGTACAGACTTTTTTCTCTTTTTTTTTTTTTATTTTTTTAATGTGAGTAGCTATGCATGATAATTTGGTCTAATTTTTTTAATCAAATGGTCTGAAGGGAGTATCACCAAAATATCTACCATCCCAAATACTAGTCTGTTCTTAACGGGAAGCAAAGATGGAGATGTTAAACTTTGGGATGCCAAAAGAGCCCAGTTAGTACATCATTGGTCGAAATTACATGAAAGACATACCTTTTTGCAACCCAGTTCTCGAAGCTTTGGTGGAGTTGTTCGGGTACTCTTTTCACTCTTGCAATCATGTTAAACTTTAGGATTAAATCTGAATTTGTTAACATAACATAGAATCTGGTTTTGTTTTGGAGCAAAATTTCTTTTAGTTGTATGCCCGTCCTAAAGCAAAATACATTCACTTTGAACAGGCTGCCGTTACAGATATACAAGTTTTTTCTCATGGTTTTCTTACATGTGGTGGAGATGGCATTGTAAAGATGGTAGAGCTCAGATAGTAGCAATCACAGTGAGACATGTCACTTACAAACGGTTGACGGAGAACCATTTTTGCACAAGGAAAGGTTGGTGGAATTTTCCACATTGCTCATTCTGCTGCTTATTATTAGCAATTTAGCATACATCATTTACAATTCAATTTTGAAAAGAGTTGCTATGAGAAACTCAAATGCACCCGACCTTTCCTGAAGTTCCTTCCATCAGGAAGTGGAGAACTTGTGCCCATTCCGGCAAACCTTTCCATGTCTCTCAGCTCAAGGTTTTTGCCTGGATAGAAAGCAGTGGACATGCAGCCCCTTCTGGATCCAACAAAAATATCTTTTCTATTCATTGATAATCTGAATGGAATAAATATTCAATCGACTGTGATAAGGAAAGATAACCAATCAGGTTGCTTGGCTGGAATGAAGGGCTTTTGTCGAGTATATACTGCTTCTATGATTCTTCATGTTGTGGTCACCGAGCTAGCAAAGCATGAACAGAAGAAGTTCCAATTTTTGTATACAATTTTTGCGTGCATAGGTACGTGTGAAGAGACATGAAAAGGTTGTTTCTTCTGTGGTCCAAATTTGTTGGATTCTTTAATCAGTTGATTGAATGTACATTTGTAATTGCCTCGAAAGGCAGTTGTTTAATGATTATTCCCTTCGCCTTTCTTTTTCTGTTTTCTTTGAGGGTCAAATTTCATCCGTTAGGGTCTGGAGCATCCAATGGATGGTTAACTGGATTTTGAGTTGAGCCATCCAATTTAAGAATAACAGGGATGAGGATTTGTTGTATTGATAGATAGATGTAGCCTTGATTAGTGCCTACGCACTCGCTTAATTGAACGTGATATGGGTTCTGAAAGAGGAAATTATGTAAGAGAAATAAATTAATTAAATGATTTTTAGGATTCTAGGTCTATCGATCAATCGATAAATATTTGAAAATCTTTTACTTCTTGTCTTGTCTAAAGGAAATACCTGTCTACAAGGATTTTGTCAAAAGCCCATAGCCACAAGCCCCACAATCTCCACGCGTCAACCCGTTCCTTGGTGGAGTCAGTTTTTAGAAGATACGTGGCGGCGCCTTTGCTTCCTCGGTCTAAAAGACTAAAATCGTGTCTCAAAACAATTTGTCAAAAAGTTAAATCAAAATCAAGCCCCAAATTTTTGGGACCAATTAGCTACGGCCGAACTTAGCCTTCCCAGTCATCATAGCAAGACAGACATTCTGTGGGTATCTATCAAACCCACTTGCGCTAAAAAGAAAAGAGAAAAGTATAAACAAGTGTAAAGAGGACCAGGATTCAGGAATGTGCCCCAGGGCCAGGGGCATACTTTAATGTCAACAATTTGGTCCCATATGTCTAATCCTAAAGGTACATAATTCATCTCTTTAAGTAAGTTTCAGACAGTCTGCCCACGATGAGCATATTCAGGTAACAAATACAATGGGTACACACTGGATATATATATATATATATATAGTGGAATTGGAAGGTGTGTAAGCTGTTGGCCTGTGGGTTATTGGTTGCCTTTGTTTTCAACGATAATCTTGGTAAAGAAGATTTTATAGACTAGAGATCTGAACCCGTCGGATCAACATGTTGTCACTGAATCGTGGGACGGCCATTATTGAAAAACCAAGCATATCTCTCTTTCAAGCTATATATTATTTGTCGTGAGAACTGAGAAGATAAAAAAAAAAAAAGAAAAAAAAAAACCCAGATGCTTCCAAACATGTGTGATGGGTCCACCGAAACGAAAGATGCTGGCTTTCGTTTGAAATTTTGTGTTTACTCTTCCACGTTGTATTCATTCATTCATAGGAGAAGCCGAAATAAAAATAAAAAATCAATGTTGTGCTTATTAGGACCTGGGATTTTCCTACGTGGCTTGTCTCTAATCAGGATAAGGGCTCGTATCTTGTAGTACCTACTTGGTGGACCCCATCTTTACCTTCGATTTTCTTTCGCTCCCTTGCCACGTTTCCAACCATTATTATGTGTACGGACAGACAAGAAAGACGTTATATATGTATCTGTATACACAGGATCTACCAAGGATTAAATCCATCCATCCCTCGATCAAACTTGAACCAAGAACGCCATAATTGCAGAGTAAAGCGACGTCGTACTCTCTCTCTCTCTCTCTCTGTGTCGCTACTCGCTACCATATATAAAATATAATATTGAAAGCTGATTGTATAAACCGACAGCAGAGAATGAAATGATAACTGAAAAACGAAGGGAAAGGCAAGGCCGGGGCCTTCTCCGACACGACTCAGCGTCTTCTGGATCTCAATCACTCCAAACCGGTGCGTTTTGCACCCTGTAGCTTTGAATTCATCCAAATCCATGCCTACCCACTTGCTCCCCCTGCGTCAGACTTCCCCAATTAAATCTCACTCGCTCGCTCTTGGTTTGTTCTCTGTCTTTCTATGTCTTCCCTTTGTTACTTTCTGCTTTTCTTTTTCATAGTTGTTTGATTGTAGATTTATTTCTTGGCTTTTACGGGATTGTTTTAGTTTACGCATGTGTTATATATCAGCTTCTCTGTGTGATTGTGCTGTTGGGGTGCTTGACTTTTGGGTGATTTCTAATTCTGTGTATCAGTTTTTCGTTGCGTTGTTTTGGGTGTTAGTGTTTTTGGGTCAGTTTCTTTTCAGGCCCCAATAAGTCTTTCTTCGACACTAGGATCCGGATGAATTTTGTTAATTTGATCTTCTTTTTCAGTTTTTTTTTTTTAGTTTTATCTGGTGATCGATCATGCTTGGAATGGTGATATGGGATGTGCTTGGTGTCAACTTTAGTGAGTATTTGTTCTGATTAAACTTTTATCTTCTATGAACTTTTAAGACGTGAATAACCTTGTTGATCATTTCGCAATTTATGCATGCTCTGAACCATGATCCATCTTACTTAGAATGGTGGTTCCTTAAGGAAGAAAGTGTTATGCTTTCCGTGCAGTAGACACAAGGGCTCCTTGCCTTTGGAAATGTAATTTTAACTGAACCAATTTAAATTATCATAAAAAGTTATTTGCTTTCATTACAAGATCCACGAACTGTGAGTATTACAATTGAAGTATGCTCCTGGCTCTACTTTATGAGAGATTAGCTTTTTAAAAGGAAGGGGTTTTATGTGGTAAAGTTGTGGAGGAGTTTTTCTTCTTCACTGTTTTTACAAAAGACTTACAACAATGATATGATGATGGGATTAAAGGTATTCCACTGGCTTAGCCTTGGTTCACCAGAAAAGCCAGCCTTACCAGGATGCCAAAGGATTGCCAGCTTCGTAAGGTCGAGTGCTATAAGCCACTGATTGGGAGAGCTTAGCTGCTTTAAACTCTTATTGAGTCACTCTGATCAATCTTTTTAGGTTCAACTTCTGTTTTTGTGAATTTCTTTGAACAGTTGAGAATTTCATCACCACAGTCTGATGAAGCATCTTTTGCAATGAAGGATGCCATCTGGTTCGTTTAAAGAAGTTACTAATTTGATAAAAGCTTACCAGCTTTGCATTATTTCCATGACTATTTGCTCTTGCTTATGAAGTCAACGTGATGACTTACGGGAAGGGTTGGAATTAGTTATTGGAAGTAGAGTGAACGATTTTGTTATATTGAAATATTTATTGAGGACTACAGAATAGGGACATAGAGAACTGGAGAAACTCATGTTTCTGAATGTGATAATAAATAATTTTTGGATTTTTTTTTTCCTTTTTTCTTAATGCCCTGTTACCGTAGAGACTTATCTTCTCTGAGAGGGCCAGAAGTTGTTGAAAATGTGAAAAATGGCACATTGTATTCTTAAATACTCATCAAATACGTTGAAATGAAAATACACATGATGAAAGGCATTTACAAGAGCAATTTATTCCGGTGTGGTTTGACAAAAGTTCTAACTTATAATCTGATGACTTGTCCCATGTGCTAAAAATCTCACATTTTTCATTTAAGTCTAGAACCTCATCTTGTATAATTTCTGTTGCATCTTAATTATTATTCTTCTTTTTTAATTCTTCTGGGATTGGGGGTATTGGAGGAGGATCATTTTTGTCTGCTACAACTGAAAACACATAACAAGTTTTGTCCGAATTGTTGTTTATGAAATTTTAACAAAATCTAGTTTTACGCAGTAAAATGTTTCAAAGAATAGGAGAGTGATGGCAGCAGCAGAAGCAAGAGTTGTATGGCAGAGAACAGTTAATCGGTGCTTTGTCCAAGAAGATGCCAAGAGGGCTCCCAAATTAGCTTGCTGCCAGTCATCATCTTCAGCATCCGAGCAAGTTGATGCTGGACCTAACAGTACAGCTGGTGGCCCAGATCGTCCTGCATTAGGTTTTATGCCAAACAGGAATCCTTCATTTTCCAATCTATCACCTGACACAAGATGGTGGCTCCAATTGCAACCTAGCTATGGGTACCAAAAGGGTGTAACTTATGAACAGTTGAATGCATTGGAGGCTGAAGTGGAAACCTTAAGCGCTGGCTCTGTAAATACAACAACAACTACTTTTGATGAGGTCAACCCGCAAAAAGGAGGCACTATTTATGTTGACGATCATAAGAACAGCGAGTCTTCTCTTGATATGCAATATGGTCGTCTCTCTGCTGTTTGTATGAATACAGCTCCTGAAGTAAGAAAGCAAGAAGTAAAGGCTCTATGTGGTAAGAATCCTGAGGAATATCTCGAACTAATGGACATGAGGGGAAATTATGAATTTGTGGGTATGGATCGTGCTGCCAAGCAAGCGAATGAGTTTTGCTTAGATCCAGATTCTCCATGGATTGGGAGTGGCAAGACCGAGCCATGGTGGCGAACATCAGATAAAGATGAATTGGCCTCCTTGGTCATGAAGAATTCACTTAACCATATCGAGAATTGTGATCTTCCCCCACCTCAGAAAATGTATGCTAGGAAACACCCATATGCTCATAGTGGGTGCTTTGACCATGATGAAGCATTGGCATCATCTTTTGATTGGAAGGCCCAAACTAGTGGTATTTCCAATAGGACTCACGTACAGGTCAGTCCTGATTCTTTAAAAACACATGGAAACGAGAGGGCTTCATCTGATGAACGGTGTTCACAGTGTGGTTCTGATAAGTCATTCAGGTATTATTTTAGGTTACCATCATACTTTGGCATGATAGATCTGGTTGTTTCACTCGACCATACGCATATTTGTAATTTTATTATGCTGATCTTTTTGTTTAGCTTATATGGCATATAAATTGTGTACATTACTTAGATTTTTGTTGGGATTTGCAATTTAAAAGCAGTTATAGTACAAACCACAAGGATATAAGAGAGATGCCACAAGTTTCTGAAGGTGACCTTGGCAAAGCTCAGCTGATGGAAGCGCTCTGCCATTCACAAACACGTGCTAGGGAAGCTGAGAAGGCAGCAAAGCAGGCTTATGCTGAGAAGGAGCACATTCTTAAGCTCTTCTTCAGACAAGCCTCGCATCTTTTTGCCTATAAGCAGTGGTTCCAACTGCTGCAACTAGAAACCCTTTATTTTCAGATTAAGAATAAAGACAAGTCAATTTCCTCTCTATTCCCTGTGGCCGTTCCATGGACGCCTTACAAAGGTCGGAAACAGCGGAAAAGCTGGCAAAAGGCTACCAAGGGGAGAAGGGTCAAGCGAGGGCGACCCAGACATGATATCAAAAAGTATGCTGTTGCTTTTGCATTAGGGTTGAGTCTTGTTGGCGCTGGCTTGGTCCTAGGATGGACTGTAGGGTGGATGTTACCTCCTTTCTAGTGTACAGAGTTTCGATCAAAACCCTGCTTCTTGTGAAGATTGATTACCAGTGGAAGTTGCTACTTTAAATTTATGTTGTATGCATGTATATTCGTAGATTCTTAGGTTGTCTAATGTGAATTCTCTGTTGTACTTTGTACCTTTTGTGCAAAAGTGCGATGGCATGCGTGTATATGATGGAGCGAAATGTTCTGAGACTGAAACATCTCATGAAAAAACTGTCTTTGATAATCTGTATTCTGCTTAGTCATTAGTTAATAGTTTCACATTACTATTTTCTTTTTTCTTTTTTCCTAATAGAAAGAATCTCAGACCAGTTTTTGGTTTTAAAATGCCCTGCCTGTTGTTTCAAATTTGAGGTGTCCTTATATGGTAAGAGATACCCAGTTGCAACGAATTGCGAGGAAGAACTTCCATTGATGAATTGAAGTGCAACCTTGGGAAACTTCTGTGTCTTCATGCCATTGGAATGGGAAAAACTGTGAGATAAAAAGACAAACTCGAGGGAAGTTTGTTAAGAATTTTGGTTTTACTGCAATACTTTTTTAATGCACCAAGCATAGTTAATGGGACTGTGGGAGGGGGGGGGGGGGGGGNTTTATCTATAAATAAGCCTCATCTTTTTGCTACTTGGCAGTTTGCTCCTATTGTTTCGGATTTGAGACTTGAGCTCTCTTCCTTTCAAAGCTGGAATGCTTTAAAAGTTTCTAGATGTGCCAACTTTCGTGCACATGTGTTAGCTAAATGGGCCGCTACCTACCTTCTGTTTGGTAGCATTCCCTTAGGTTCTCCCATTCTCTTTTCCATCATGATCAAGAATGGGAAGGATTCTCCTTTGTAGTCCCTTCTCTACTTTGCTTAGAAAATATATATATATATGATTTGTGGTACGATTTGTTCTTATTATTAAATGACATAGAATCACTACCTCATCTTGATAATGGTCGAAGTTCTATTTCTTTATCTTCACTAGACGATATAAAATATTACAATCTTATCACGCCTAATAAAGCGAAAGTCACTAGTTTGAATTATTCTCTTCCCTCTTGTGCGAAAATGTCAACAAACAAAAAAGAAAGAAAGAAAGAAGATTAGATATGTGAGAAGCTTGGTGGACCACCTTATAAAAAGTGGAGAATTTATCAGTTAACAACAATAAAGAGAACTTTACTTTAATCGAAAGTAAAGTAAGCAGAAATAATTCTTAAAGAAGTTGACTTTAGTAAAAAATGTAGTTTTCTTTAAAGTTAATATCTTGTAGGAGAAGTTATCTCTACTAAAAGTGAAAATTCTCTTTTGTTTTGTATTTCTATCTTATATTCTTCTATAAAAGACCAACCAACTCTTTTTTTATGGATCATTGAAGGTAAAATAGTTTGAGTGCTCTCTTGAACAACTTAGGTTGGTTTTTCTTGAGATGATTCCGTTAATTCCATAGCGCTAAAAAAGGCTTGTTAGCTTCATAAAACACCTTTAAAATTTTGTGAATTGCATCGTCTCTATGGTGTAAAGATTTTTTGTTGGAACTCTTTAAACACAACTTACACCTTGTTTAAGTGACCATAAAGAAAGCTTGTTTAGCTTCGTCTAGCGTATTATAGGCCTTGTAACAACTAACAAGCACCTTTGAAACCATTGATTTGTAAATGGCATTGTTCGCATGATGCATAGATTTCTTGTTTGAAAATTTAAAATATAAAATTTTTATTCATCTCTATTTCACTTAAAATATAAAGAAATTATTTTATTATTTAATAATTTTAAATGATATGACCAACATATTCACCGATAACTCCATCAAGTTTAATTGGAACGATTGTCTCCATTTATTTGAAATCGAAGGAAGTTCCCAATCGTACGTGTGATATCGTGCCATGTCACCGGAGCTGACAGATGTGGATGTGGGTCGGATCGAGAAGTCGAATAATTGAGTACATTAACCAAACCCGACTTCTCATGGGCCGGTACGTTAGCTTGGAGAAGCAGTGAAAAGAAGCAGATCCATTTCTACGCAAAATCAAAGACTCAGAGAAGCTGACAAGGAACGAAGTTTGAAGAAAGGCTAAGCGAGAGAGAGAGAGAGAGAGAGAGAGAGATGGCGGTGATGGAGAAGCTGAAGATGTTCATAGTGCAAGAGCCGGTTGTCGCAGCTTCTTGCCTCATCGCTGGAGTTGGTAACTTTCTTTCTCCTAAATCCCTAACCTGTATCTGATTTTCGCTTTCCTTCTGAATCTCTGATTAGTATATGCGTTGTGTTCATAATTTGATTTTGGACTTTGGTTTTTATTATTAATTTTTTAATTAATGCATCATAGGATTAGAGTGCTATGTTTAGCTTTTTGTAGGGATAATCGGGTTTCAATGTAAAGATTTTGGATGAATGATTGTAATTTGGGTTTTGGGTTTGGTTAGATTCGAGGTTAACCATGCCTCCTTAGAGCATTCACATCCGCTCAGCAAGTGGAGCTTGGTGATGCTCTTTTCAATTAGAACAGTCCTCCTATGTAAAGGAAGAAGCATGCCATTATCGATTTATGTTCCAATAACCGAATTTGCTTATGTGATCAAATTTGCACAAAGCTCAAAGCTCATGCTGTGGAATTCCGAGTGAAGGTCACGAACACTTTCCCCTTCTGTGGGCTTACATCAAAGGAAGGGGAAAAGGTTTCTCGGAAAATTGTAGGCAGCCCTTCTATGACCTTCACCAATCTTTTACCAAAACGTTTCTTCCCCTAATCCTCCATGCTTTCATCCTCTTTCTGGTCATCTAATTTTCCTGTTGTGCTTATTACAAGGAGTTTCATGTTGTGATTAAATTATGTAAAATTTTGGGCCTTTTTTTCCCCCCCTTTTTATTAATATAATAATGCGTTATGTGTGGAGGGGCAGTTGGGAATTTATGATGAGTTGGGTAGGTAATTAAAGTGCGTAGTTTGACAAATTTTAGGGTTTTTTCAACAGTTGGGTGGAATCGTGGGGATACTTTCTTCATGCTTGCTAGCACTTTGCTCAATGATTAGTTGTTCCGGTGAGATTGCAATGTATGTCTTGGTTTCTGTTCAACCAAAGAAAGCGTTTTCATTCAGTGAGCAACTAGTAGCTAACTGTTGCTAAAGAGGAGTTAAATGGAATTCTTTGACCTAGGAAACTAGACTAGCTTTATATGCTAAACTATTCTCGTTCTCACTTTTGTATTCTTTCAAAACAAGAACATTAACAAACAACCTAAAACACAAAATGCTCAAAATTGTTTTACCATTATGACACGTCAGAATTTTTTTTCAAATAAAAAAACAAATTAACGAACGGATCTTTTGGCAGAAGTGGACCTCCATAAAAACACTGGCAATAAATGTTTCTTGATCCTGAGTTTTCTGTTGTGACTGAACCTCCAAAATATATTCATAATGGAAGGATGTGAAAATTTGGATGATCATTTAAGAAACAATTTCTGGGAAAAAAGAGTTGCCTGCTGTGTACTCAAATTAGGCTCTGTGGCTTGATTCAGACTTTGTGGCTTTCACTAGAAGAGATAATGAGCAGTTTCGACTGCTTGATAATGAGAAGACAAATTAGATTTGTGGACTATTTTGCATCATAATAGTGGTTGATGATGATACCTTATCAATGGAAGAGTTGATGGTTCTAGAGGTGGATTGGAATGGTAGTAACAATTACACTGAACTGAGGATGCCAATACCATCTCTTGAGCTGCTTGTTGGAGTATGTTTGGAAAATATAACTCAAACTGGGGTTCTCTCTGTGTGTTACACTGGTGGAGCCCAGGAAAGTTAATAGGGAACATTTAGGATTTGCAGCAATGCTTGTTTATGTTGGCCCTGGGAATACTTGATTTGGATAGCCATTGAGTAGCTATACCATATTACACAGCTAAATTTATATTTCTGATATTTTCTGATTGGCTCCATTGTGTGGGCCCCCTGATTGATACAGCCTTCATGGTCATCTGGAGCTGATGCATTCGTGTAGAAACTTTGTTCTGTCATGCTGTATGGGAGGAATATAGGTAGATCATCATTGCTATTGCTACATGATATAATTCTAATTAAATTCAATTATTTAAGTGGGGTTTTTCATAATATATCAATTTACAATGACTTAAAGGGCCGCTGATTTATAGTCTTCATTACTGTAACAAAAGATGCCTTTATGCAGAGAAAATATTCTTCAGTAATATGCAAAGAAATCAAATTTTTAATGGTCTGAAGGATCAGGCGTTTCATGGGTTTACTAAATCAATATTTTTTCAACTTACCAGTTATTATCGTGTTAAAATTTCAGGCCTCTTCCTTCCAGCTGTTGTAAGGCCCATTCTTGACTCCTTCGAAGCATCTAAACAAGTTCCCCAGCCTGCTTTAAGTGATGTAAGTCTTTTTTTTTTATAATTCAGTAGAATTTATATCAAAAAGCGCAAATTTAAAGGGGGCGCCACCCAATTATACAAAGAGTATAACTAAGAGCGCATAAATGCACCCAAAGAAGACCCAAGCTCACTAAGAGCACCCACAAGAACCAAAAGCAACAACCCGAAGCAACACCCTACAAACAACCCACAGAATCAAACCATGCAAGTATACAACCCCTGCAAACCCAACAAAACCCCTACAATCCCCACATAATAAACCCAAACACCTCGCAACCCTAACCCCAATCCTTGTCCCCAAAATAGATGGAACACGCAGTCAAAATCCTATGCTCTAGCTCTCTACGAGAGATCCTGTACAACTGAATAGCTTCCCTCCTTGGAGTGGTCTTGGAACCAAAAGACCTTTTAGCAAGACCAGCGAACGTGGAAGCATAAGTCTTTGGTTTTGTAATATGTTTCTTTCATTCCTGTATCTCAATTTCTTTTCTTTTCCTGCATCTTGTTATTTGGGTACTTGAATTTTAGCTAGTTTTTTATAATTACTTTCGTATTTAAACTCTCTTTTTTTTTTTAATGAACTTAGAACTTATTTCATTTTGATGATTTAGTATTTAAATATTTTTTACTTAGTACGTAAGAAGTTTTGATTAGAAAGGAATGACCTTAGCATCATTGCACCGGTGACCTGCCCCACTTAGAAACAGCTCATGGTATGGCTGCTTCAAGGATCCTTCTTTTGAAAAGGATAAGCATCAAGATTAGCATTATACTTTGGGATGGACTGATCTGCAAGGGATGCCTATAGTCCTTTATAGTGTACCCTTACACCGTACCCATTCACTACCTCAACCTTTTCTTTTTGTTATGTGCTCATTTTCTCAACTTGCTCTAGCCTCTAATAAGTCCATTCAATGTGGATGTTTTTCTCATTGTCCTGAGCATCCCAAGATAGAGAGAAATTGTACTAGTTCCTCTGCATAATGGTTGAGGATTGATAGATCAACCGCGCATCCATGCAATTCAGCCTCATTGTAATTTGATCTAAGAAGTTGCATATTATTATTATATTTTTGAAATAAAATAAAATAAAATAAAAGAATAATGAGAAAAGAAAAGAAGTTGATCGAAGAAATTTGCTACAATTATCTCGCCTAGATGGGCTAGGTCAACTGAATAAGAAAGTGGGCTCCATTCGTACTGCTGCTGTTGGTGTGAGACAATGTGACATTTTAACAAGAAGTTTTAACACCGAACATATTTTGTTGTTGCTCCTTTCTTTTTCCCTCAATACTAAAAATATCTCGCATCTTTGCAGGTGGTTGCAGGTATGACTGGTAAGAAATAAGTATGGTGGTGTCATGCCCAGCCTCCCAATTTTATTGTCATCAGAAATGTAATAAGCCTGGCTTTAAGATAACTATGGAGAATTAAATGATACTGCATATCAAACATCTTCTCATTTTGTGTTGCGATATGGATGGTTTTCTTTCAGCTGATTTTAAACAGTTAAGGTTCACTTCAACCCTAATTAATGCCTTATTATATTCAACTTGGAAATCCAGTGGTTCGTTTTGATTGCTACAAGGCGATACTCATATTGTTCCTATACATCTTTTGCAGAGTAAATGTTAAAAAGACTTGTTTTCTGATACCAGCATTGCTTGAATAGGAAGACTATTAAACCTATACTTCGCTTGTTTGAGTTGAATCGAATTTTGGCTTGTCGGCTGTGTTTTGTGTTTTTATTGGAATCCGTATGAGTAGCAGCAAACTGCTCAGTAACTGGAATTGGAATGAATACATACATACATACATACACACGTGTTTGGGTTTGCACTTACATGCAGAAATTCTCCCAATACATATTTTGAAGAGGAAATGTTTAAGACTTGTTTGTCCGGCAAGAGTTTTACTACCACCATGGCTTGTATAGGAAGACTCAAATCTATGCTTTGCTTGTTCGAGTGGAAATTGCTCAGAAACTGGAGTAGGAAGACTCTTAAAGCTCTACACATATTCGTTAATGTTCGAATATGCATGAGTGGCAACTGCCCAGAAACTGGAACTGGAATATATACGTGCACAAACTAAAACCATACACCATACTTACAGAACAAACTAAAATTCATAGGATAAGATTAAGATGGAAACTGATACAATAAAGAGCACTTAGTGCTTTGCGAGCTGTTGTCTTCTCTTTTCTTTGTCTTTTCTCACGAAAATAAAGATTCTACTACAAACTTCCTTCGCACATTCACCAATACTGTGGTAAGTTCTCATAGTACTTCATTGATTTGCTAGAGCCAAGATATCTTTCCATAATAAATAAATAAAACAAGATAAAAGCTTGCAGAGCTTAGAAAAGCGAGCAGCAATGGACAATGGCCAGTCTATATAACAATCTTATCTTTCTTCAGCTTCTTATTCCCCCATGGAACCACCTGCTTCAAGCCCTCGTATATAGTCGCCTGCAACATCCAAACATTGCAAATAATTGTAACGTTTTGACGCAAGAAAAGATTTAAAAATGAAATAAAGCAGTTGTTTAAGGATCAACTTTATTTGATTGCAGCATTATGTCTTGCATTTCATATAAAGCCTTGCTGACAATCAACCACATTTTACAGCACTTTTTTCTACTCAAAAAGTTGTAGACAACACGATTTTTTCCTAAACTTACCCCAGAAAAAATATGTGCAAAATTGAGCCAAAAGCCAAAAAAATAATAATTAAAAAAAAATTAAAAAAAGAAAAAGAAAAAAGAAAAAAGTGATGCTTACCCAGAAATGAGACCTGGCGTGGGAGAGATTAGATAAGCTTTCTGCCCTTTTAATCTTCGTCATCTTCCCCTTTTTACTGTTGCTCTCGCCTGCAGTACTACCACAATCACTCTCTTTATCCAGGGAAGATGGGAAGACATGACTAAACCCTCCAACCTCTTTTTTGCTTTTGAAAGCCCTCCTGCCCCAAGAGCCAAGCCAACCCCTCTTGCTGAGAGGCGTAGGCGCCCCAAGCTGGGCTCTCTCGTGACTGAAAGATCCATAGCACTCCCTGCTAATTCTAAACGAAGAGGACTGAAATTTAGACCTGGTGCCCGCATAAGGGCCATCCAAGACAGTGGTGGGGGAAGTCAGTTTAGTGTCCGACGACAGCAGCCGAGGAGGCAGTTCCAAGCACTTTGTGGCGAAGTCACTGATGTTGGCCAAAGCGGTGCATGGCCTGGGCTTGCCCGGCTCTTCTTCCCAGCGAAATGGGACTGCGGCTGAGCTATGGAATGGCGGGGTTAGCATGCCGGAAGGCTCTGTCGACTGCATCAGTGGGACTGAGAAGAGCGGTAGCCTTGGTGTCAAGCTTCCCGCCGGCTCTGCCGCGCTTCCCATCTCTCTCTCTCTCTCTCTCTCTTTCTCTCAGATTATGTCTCTGGGTGCTTTGCTTTCTGATGAGGACTTTACGACAATCAGGAAGAGGGAGGAAAGTCCTCTAAAGCAAAAGGCTGGCCCATTTTCTCATCAGTCATCACTCATCACTGTCTTTGTTGAGGAGGAAATGTTACCAAAAACAGCATCCCTATTGTAGTTATCATGTGCTCTCGTATATTGCCGTTGAAAAATGGAAATTAGCAAACATATGTCATGTGCTTATCTTGAGGTTCCACACACACAACAACCCACATCGAGTTTTGATCGTATCGATTTAATTTGTTAAATTTAATTAAATTGGTCAGTTTATTTGCAAATTTCTTATTGACTTCGTATCGATTTCACGAACCGTAAATACCGAGTTCGGATTGTGTTGAGTCATATGTATAAAATTATATAAATCAAATATAATATGACATATTTAATTAAAACAAGTCAAACTTGTCAACTATACACGCTAATTTTGCATTTGGTTCATATCAAGTTTGTAGTGTCAATCCCAAATAGTAGCTTAATCGGCTAGGATCACGCCTAATGAAGCGGAAGTCACTAGTTCAAATCCGCCTCCCCCTATTGTATAGACATGTAAAAAAAAAAAGAAAAAAGTTTGTAATGTCAAAATTTGTTTGGCTCTTCTTAACAAATTGTAATAGTTTTTAATCTAAAATGATTTCTTGTTGGCACAAAAATTATTTTATTCCTCTGAATTAATCCTCATGAACAAGTAGACATGTCTACTTATCCCAAAAACAAAATTGGGCATGCCTAATTACTTCTACAACATCCATAATAACAAATCAAAATTACTGTTAAAGTATTGATTAAGTGATTAAATTTTATATTTTCCTATTAGCTAAAGTTTTTAGGACAAGCGGTAATTTAACATAGTATATATCAGGGTCAAAGGTCTTGGAATCAAACATTGACCCCACCAATTCACCCCATTTAAATTAAATATTACCTGTACTGGGCCTTACTTATTAAAAGGGGGTTTAAGCCCACACGTGAGGAGTAGTGTTAAAGTATTTATTAGGTAATTAAATTTAAGAGAAAATTAACTAAAAAGATTATCATTTTGGAGGTGACATATTAAAAGCAAAAAACTTATCATAGTTTGGAAAATGATAAAGTCATAACTTAAACCCAACTAAGACCGAACTTTCCTTCTTAACAGATAATTTTTTTTATTAAAAAAAAAAAAAAGCCTGTGGAGGAGAGAGAAAGCCTTAAACTAGAAGAGAGAGAGAAATTAGGTTTTAATTAAGTTTAAGTTGTGGTTGTATCACATCTCTTATAGTTTATAACATTTTTTTAAAAATAAAAAAACAAAAATACCCCCAAAGCATGTTAAGAAATAGGGGAAACTTCACTGATCCCCCTGAACTTTCACGTTTTTTGCAGACACCCCCAACGTTCAAAAACTCCCACTTTAGTGTATTCAATATTTATTTCCTTTCACTTTGCCCACTCCGTTAGGATTTTGCAGTAAATCAAACGGTCAAATGTGTAAAAAACCTTTATACCCCTAAATTTTGTAAACATTCCAAATTTACCCTTATTTATAAATGAAAAATTATTAGGGGAAACTTCACTAACCCTCTGACCTTTCGCGCTTTTTGCAGACACCTCCCCTAATGTTCAAAAACTTTTACTTGGTGCATCAAAGTTTATTTTACTTTCACTTTCCCTCCAACGTTAATAAGAGTATTTTATTAATTTAACACCGGTCTGTTAGGATTTCACAAAAAATCCTAATAGAGGGGGGAAAGTGAAAATAAAATAAACTTTGATACACTAAAGTGAGAGTGTATAAAAAGTGCAAAAGTTCAAGGGGTTAGTGAAGTTTTTTCTAAAAAATAATTAAAGAAGAATATACGATAGAGTGCAGAAGAAATATAATGCAGATGACAGCACACGATCCTAACGCCTCATACCTACTCTCTATACATAAAATGGAACTACAGTAGTCAGTAGCACAGTGAAAGCAGTGAGGCAGGAAGCAAATATCTGATCTCCTCACGTACGGATTTTTTAAAATAAAAAAAAAAAAAAGCTCGATCTGCTCAGGGTTTTCCTCCCAATCAAAAGAGAACACGTGGCAAGAAATTATTATATTCCACCAATAAGTACGGGTGACCAGAGTGGTCACACTCGTAGCTGATTTTTCTAGCGTTGCGCATCGGATGCCGATCAGAGATGGACTTTGCTTGATGGATCCCTCAAGTCTCTAAATGACTTTCCAAACAAGTCATTAATCATTGCCATTTCCGTTTGCCACCTATTTCTTTGATGTAAAACGTGTTCTTGTCAAACTAGATTCATGCACACAAAAGTCGGTTAGAATCTTGTGGTTCTGGGCATTAATTTAATTTAAACTAAATATTAAAATTTTAAGATAATTAGTAATTTAAGGGCATAACTTGGGTAAACATGTTAATCTAACTTATTCTCACTTTTTATCTGTTATCATTAACTAAAAGATAAGGACACTACTAATAATAATGACATTTTTAGAAGAAACAAAATATTAATGGTTATATGATTTTTCTTTCAAGCTCTTCCAATTTTGTGAACTTTGATATAAAATAGGAGTAACTTTACTTTAGACCCATGAATTATCACGCGATTTGATAAATTCTTTCCAAATTTTAAAATATCTCAATTTAAACTTATGAACTTTCAATTGCAATCAATTTGAATCTCTCGGATTTTAAACGTTAAAAGTTATATAATAACGTTTATACCTTAACTTTTTTATAAAATTTCAAATTTACCCTTAATTTTAATTTTTTTTTTTAAAGAATAGGGATATTTTGGTCATTTTAAGGATAAATCAGGGAAGCTAATTGTTAAATCTGATTAAGAAATTCAAATTGACTGTAATTAAAAATTTCAGAGTCAAAATTGAGAAATTATGAAATTTAAAGAGACTTTCTTAAATCGCATGGTAATTCAAAAATATAAAGTAAAGTTATACCCACAATAAAATATGGTCCTCATGTCAATATAAACTATGAAAAAGTTTTTTTTCTTTGTTCTTTTTTTCTTTTCTTTTCCGATTTGTATGATAGCTTGAAAAGGATATGATTTGAAAATGAGGGTATGGGAAGATGACATCCACCGATCCACGATCACCAAATCTAACTTATTTATCTTATTATAAAATAAACAGAACTTTTAAATAAAATAATCGAAAAGCTGACAGAACAATCGTGTCCGTGGGATTTCAATTCATTATGCATGAAAACATTTAGTGTAGACCGAAGAGTGGGGTTTGTATTATTAATTATTATTAAATGCGAGAAGGAAGGAAATGAAAGAATAAAGACTTCATTTATAAAACTCCAACAAAGTCTACAATTAGAAGATATGACGATTGTGGTCCATCCTTAAAGGTGGCTTAGATTCGCTTTTCTTTCTTTCGTGTACTTCTGATCCATAATGAATAAAAAGTTGGTATCTTAAAATTGAAAATACGATGAATTATTTAATAATAGACTCAAAATAAATTAAAATAGTACAAAAATAATTACAATGGTTATAAAATGAATCAAACAAGTAACATTATCTTCTCAAGAGACTGTACAAAATACTTACAAAAGTAAAAGTGTCACATATTAAGGTAAACCTATCTAACCTTTCATTTGAAACTAAAAACTGAAAATACACCGTCATAATCCAATATAAGGTTGGCTTAGACCCGTCTTTGTCTACTTATAGCGGGCTAGACAGTAACACAAAAATAAGACATGCCCAACAAGTTTGAAATAAAATAATGTATAAAAGGATTTAGAAAAATTGATGAATTTTACAAAACCCCCTAGGCTTTCATGATTCTGAACTGGGCATTAAATAAAATATAAAGTTGTGACCATGACAAAATTCAATGGATGCATACAATTTGGAGTGGTAAAATTGACCTTTCAATTTTTTTAAAATAAAATAATAATAATAAAAAAGAACAGAAACAGGAGGAAAGGAATAGTTTGTGTTTTTTGTCGGTAGGGATGATAACACCCCAAAATCTAAAAATCAAATGCGAAGCCAAATTAGTCCAACTTTTAATGTGGGTGGTGCATCGATAACAATCATTAGAAAAGCCTTTTTAATAAATCAATCCAATTCCAGGCTCCAGCTAATATATATATATATATATAAATATATATTTCTTCTGTTCATTCAACATGTAAAAAAGTCAAAAGGACAAAACTGGACAGCATTCCGTCATTTTCACTATCAAAAACAAAGCGTACGTTGCGCCTCGCTCAAGCATCCATTTCTTCTTTGACTTTTGTCCCATCTCATCTCATAAGCAAAGATGTTTCCCATTATTCTCACTTCTCCGTTCATGGCCTATATATATTTTCGTTGATTTATTATTAATTAAAAATTGAAAATTAAATAAATAACCCTGTATTTTGTGGTACTTGGGTTTGGTGCAATTACAACCAAACCCATCTAATTTTTATTTTTAATTTTTAATTTTTTTTATGAAAGATAAGAAAAATGAAAGATGAATATACATAGTGATAGAGGCACGTTGGAGATCACAGGGTCTACCCCCTACCATTGTATTGTATGTTCCAAGAAATTGAATTGGGCCTACAGGTTGGCTGCTTCCGGTCCGGTCTCATGTTGCGTTATTTTCACCCCAAGTCGAGCCCATTGAACGTTTGGTGATCTCCAAAATTAGTTTGGGCCGGCGAGAAAAGGGTTCCCTCATCTTTTCGATGGTTGGCCCATAATCTTTTAAGACTAAGTTGCAAGTGCTTGAGGCTTGAGCCAATCTTTTTTAAGTGGGCCTTGTGGTAAACTACATTTTTATTTTATAATTATTTTAAATAATAATAAATTAGTCATGAAAAAACAAACCCAAAGAGAGCTAGCTCATAGTCATAGCTGGATACGTGGCAGAAGCCAATGAACACGACAGAACCTGGTGACAGGAGTCGGGAGCACCAGGCGGCCAGCCAACAACTAGAAGACGCAAATCTACCCATGAATTATAGTCCGCACCCGTACGGAGCGCAGAAAAGTGGTCGGGCCATGAAGTTAAAAAAAAAAAAAAAGAAGATTAAATTCCCTTTCAATACGCTCCTGCTCCTGCTCCTGCTCCTACAAATTAAGAAGCAAAAGATAATATATGTGCCTGGTAAGTTAGCCCCTACTACTTGGTCCGGGTCTCTCTCTCTCTTATCTCTCTCTCTCTCTCTTTGTTTTCTGCATAATAAACACAAATCCGGCACTAATTCCCCACAACCAACAAACAAATCTGAAATATTGACCGTGTCTACCAAAGCCCATATCTTATATATATATATATTTTCTTTTTTGGTAAATGATGGGAACCCACAACGATAAACAAGATATTTGATTGAAAAACCCTCCTTATTTGACTGTCCATGAGATAAACACAACACTTGTTTCGAGCAAATGTGGCTTGGTTTGTTGTGCTAGCTAATAATCTTTCTTAACTATCCTAAAAGAGGGGGACACACAGTCCAAGAAATGGGTTCTCTCCATTCTCACCAAAAAAACCGCTCATTGTTCCAACAATTTATAATCTAATTTATTTGGAGATTATGAATTATAGGCTATGTAAAAACGTCGTTATCAATTATTATCAGTCATATTTAATAAAATTATTCAGTCCTAATAATATATTTAAGATTTGTTAAAAGAGTTGCGTTACTTTCAACTCTTATTTCTATAGCTTCACAAATCACAATAACATTAAATGGTTTGTTTGCATACAAAATTGATGATGGTCGTAATTGGTAAAGCAAAAAGTTCATCATTCTGTCTTCTCTTTCAATTAAATGAAGGGTTGGAAGCTGCAAACTTGATAGTGCCACCATATCTTCGCGTCGCTGTCCCATGGATTTTACACCTTTTCAAAGATTTTTTTTTCTCTGTTCTTTTTAATCCTCGCTCCTATTGACAAATGCTTCCTCCACAGGCAGTAATCTTCATGAAAACAACCCTTGCCTCCACATTTTAGACTACTTAATATAAAAAGCAAAAACAGAAATAGGCCCTCTCTCTCTCTCTCTCTCTCCGTGTCACACGTCAGCATGCCCACAACTGCTTCATAACATGCCATGCCTCCTCTAATAGTATATCTTTCTGGTTATGTTCTTTATGGAAAAAAGACTCCCTTCAATGTACTAAGAACCCACCAACCAACATTTTCTTGTCCACATTTACAATTGGCTTACCAAGTTCCATCCTAGTAGTAGTGTTCTTATAACCAACTACAAAGGAAAAAACCCTCGTTGATTCATTGATTGTAATGCTATTTAGTAAACTTTTCTGCAATGTATCAATAAAAGTAGCCTTTACATCAACACTTCCATAACTGATTTTTTTTTTTTTTTTGCCACGTTATATTCCAGTTATATGGCCGGCATATTGTGCAGCGAAGATGAAGGCAAATAAAACGGATGATTAAGCAGAGCAGAAGGCAAGAATCTGAAGCAACACACCAACAACAAACCAGAGTAAACTGACATCAAAATGCAATTACATATGTACTCTTACAAGCATAAGACCAAACACCACCACACACCCCCCCCCCCAGCCAACCCTGCTTTAAGTTGCTCTAATTGAACAATTGTCTACTACCCCCTTACATGAAAACCCAATCCATTTAGTAGACTTTCTTCTTTTGGCTGTCCTTGCAAACCAATTGAACAATTGTCTACTACCCCCTTACATGAAAACCCAATCCATTTAGTAGACTAACTTCTTTTGGCTGTCCTTGCAAGCCAAACCACCGCCAATCCACCCCAACCGCAAGCAAAGAAAGCAAAACACAACAAAACCCAATAACGTAAAATAGGAGACTGAACTATCAAGTTTCACCTCTAGGCTCCGGAGTCCGAGCTAAGAATAGTTCCCTCACCTTCTATCGACGAACTGGTAAGCTTACATATTGTACTCATCGTCTTCACTTCCTCACTCGAATATATGTAGATCTTCCTCACCATCTTACAGAACTCCCTGCAATGAGAAACAAAACACAACTTACACCCAATGCCTATAGAATGGGAAATGGAATACTCAAATACCAGTTTTTATGTTGCTTACAGCCATGGATCATCGCCCACAAGCATCATGTCGTTTTCATCGTCAGTAAAAACAACTGCCCATTTGTTCTGTGGACGAAGCTCCCCTCTAATCTCAAACATTTTCTCCAGTTCATCTATTAGATCATTGTACCCTTTCAAGACAGTCAAGTCAACGGCACGTCCAACAGCAACCCCTTGCATTTGCACCTTTTCAACGATCAACAAGGTTCATTGTTATTAGGAATCAATACTAGCAAGCAGCAGAACAATCCAATACGAAGCAGCAATGACCATACATTATTTTACCTTAGTACGAGTTCTCATGGAAATACTGGAGCCCTGCTTGCTGTGTGTCTCCGGCAGTGATGCATCTGGTGTAATTTGCTTCTGTTCCTTTGAGGACATTGAAGCATCCAGATTATTCACCCTATCAGATTCAGATGCTGCAGTTGGACTTGGTCCTTTACCAATGGGCATCATTATTTCTGGTTCCCTGTCTGGAGGAGCAGTGGTCTGAGACTTTTTTGGCAACAAATCAATTCCAAACAACCGGCAGCCAAGAGTAGCCTCAGATTTAGTCCCTTTTTCCACATGGTCATGTATCAGACCATTCCTCGGTCGTGATGAAACTGGAGAGATGTAATCAGAAAGTGTAGACTGTGCTGTTACAGTTTTGTCATCCTCGGCTGAATCTGAGAAAATATCTAGAGAGACATTCATATGAGGAGAAGAGGGCCACATGCCTTCTGCTCTCACTCTTGAGCCATTGGTATTGATGTCTTTAGGCCTAGTAGGCCAGACACCACAGGTTTCATGGCTTTGGACTTCAGCAGCACTACTCAATTGAGTTAACTCGTGGGACTGGTTTGATCCATGATACCAAAAAGGTGACGCCGTGGTGATCTCTACATTTCAAATACATGCAAATAAAGATTAAATATAATACACCATCAGTTCATTAAAAGAACTCAACAAAATAGTTTCTCATACCAGAAGATGGAATATCAACAGGTCGGGGCCTCTTGCTTTTTACAGCTGGTTGAGTAAGGTTCAAGGAAGCAGAAGCAACAAAAGGATCTATCTCCCAAGGGGAAACCCTCTCTGGTCTTTGAATCGTTGATGGTTCATCCCATTGAACCTAAAAGGCGAAGTAGTTGAGACAAACAAGATAATAAATGTGTCAGCATTTAACTGCATAATGATAACCATTCTCAACCTTTCCTTTTATCTGTATTTCATTTGAGAGTTAGTTTCTATTTTGTTCTTGAGACTGCAACTTAGTTTCTATTCTGTCAGTACTGCTATAGTTTCCCTTGGTTGAATAAAATTTTCGTTCATAATATAAGAAATAAAAAACATTTTTCAACCTTCAATGATCGCCATTTAGACTTTGACCACTCTGGAGACATATCCCCGACCCCAACTATGGTGCCTGTGAATCTGACCAAACAGATTTTACACTGATATTAACGATCAAGGTTAAAAAGAGGTAGGACCCAATGCCCAAAACATTTGTTATGTTGTCACCTTCTCTCGGGAGAGTCTTCTCCCTCAAATCTCATCTTGAAGCGCATGCCAACTGAAAACCCATTATTAACAGCCTCCAGATATTTGTTGACACCAATAATGAACTGGCTAGTCCTGAAGAAATTCATGAAGCCAAAGAAATCAAAGCTAATAAACAAGATGATCAACTAATATACGCATCCAACTTTACAAATAAGTGTACACATCAATCAAACCTTGGCTTGTAATAAACCACAAAAAGGGTTTGGGTCATAACAGCATGAGAAGCAGTGGCAAGCACTCCAAGATGCATGCTCTGGCTGGATATCACAGATGAAGGCATGGAAATCTGCTGGCGGGCAAGACGCCGTACACCTACTCGTAATTCCCCATTATCACCCCTACACAGCAGGTTATGGAGCTAAGCCACCACAAGATGCATACAACTGACTCTACACAACAAAGCATGTAGAGTACATCTAGTTCATTTACCTTAAAAACACAAAGGCATCTCCTGCAACCAATCTCTTAGAAGTGACGAAGTTACTCCATCCTGTCGTAAGCAAATGCCTCCGTGGTTGGCCTGAACATTCAGTAGAAAGGAGAAAAATAGTTCCAGCAATAGAATAAGGAAACGGATTTGGTTCCTAGAAACATATCTAATACTACTTGTGCTTTAGAGAAGTATGTTCGAATGAAATAAACTTGGACTTCTTCCAGAAACTACAAAAACTAACATATCATTGGTTCACAGAGTAAACTTGTGACTGCACAAATGTGTTACCTCTAAATATATGTTTAAACTTCCACTCAAACCCATGGAGATCTTTGGCAACTAACTCCTGAGTTGGTGTTGCTTGGGTCATATCCTATCACATAAAAACAGCAAGCAGTGCATGTGAAAAAAATTTCAATCAAACATTAGACCATCTTCTATGTTAAACGATCAGACTGGGAGTACTTACCAACGGAGGCAGGCATTCAGTGGCATGCTTTCGAAGAACTGAGAACCCTCCATGAGTGCTTGTGTCAGAAGCAGTCAAAATCTTGCAAAATGAATGCACTGTTTGCCTCGGAAGCTCGGGTGAGTACCCATCAGGACCAGTAGGCTCACTTCGCTGTAATATCACCATAACCACATAAATTCATGCTATTTGAAGACGTTATTATTGGAGTATGCTATATCTCTTAGGCACCCAATTGTTTACCGAGAAAATTGTGCAAAAACATATTAAATGAATAAGAAATTTTCGTTTAACGTTTCCTCATCGACGGTATTTAGTAAATAAACAAGATTGGATTTTTTTTTTTAAAAAAAAAAAAAAAAAGAAAGATTCTCGAATCCATCTACCTTTTTTTCTACACGTTTTCTCAGCAACCAAACAATGCAAAAAAAATAAGTAAATAAATAAGAAATACAAAAGTGAAACAAATTCTCACATCTAGTTCCGGCTGCAAAGTGATCTGTGCATAAACCTCATCTGTTTCTTGCTCCGCCTATAAAATGAATTAACCAATTACAATAAAAACCAACTTTCAGAAAACAAAGATAGATGTATAAACAAAGATCAGAAGTAGGATACCAGTAATCGAACGTTATGAACACGACAAAGGATCTTAGAAGAAAGATTAAACAGAGGGATTTGCTGATTCAGCTCCTGATTTGTTGATGCTTCCAACTACAAAACCCAATATGGCATAAAATTTTGAAAACACGCGCAAAAATAAAAGACAGATTTTGATCTATTTTTGGAAACACTGAAAACAAAAACAGCGAAACCGAAGAGTGTGCTGTACTTGTTCCATGTGACCCTGAGGGAAGTAGAAGACCCTCTCCCCTGGGCGTGGCACATCCACCAAAGGCCCTGCACATAGCTTCCACAGTTCGGCGTACAGATCATCACCTCCAAATCCTGCAAAAATCGAAGGAAATCGGAAAAAAAATAATAATAAATAACAGTGAATCAGAAGAGGGTGTTGAGCTTCAGCTCTATTTGGTGGCTGAGAAAGCTTCTGCTCCGCTTGATTGCCCAGAAAACGCAGGACAATTAAGGAGGCTACGACTTGAAAACCAGATAATTAGCTCAGTAGGTACAAGTTTTCACTTTTCCTTGAGACACAGAATGGTAGAAAGCTTAAAGATCGAAATCTTCATTTCAATTCATTTTCCTCCGTTTCTCGGGGACCCAAACAGAGAATGCAAAATATTCGCATCTTCATTTCTTCTACCTTTGCCAAACTTTCTGGGCAACCAAACAGAGACATTTTCACGCTACCCACCAACTTTCCTTACCCGGTTCCGCTTGAGAAATCGACGAGCTCCTCGGGCCACCTTCCAGATGCGCCATTCAAGGGCGAAAACAAAACAACGTGGTGGAAGGAAAAACGGAGAAAACCCAGCAAAGAAAAGAAAGCAAGCTGAAGGTCAAGCCAAGCTGTGTGTCGCTTCACGCGCTATAGCAGAAATATAGGCTACCCCATTTACGAGCAAAAAATGCCCAGATGGAAAAATAAAATAAAATAAAAAGGCTCTAAGCAGATACAACAACGGTTACACAAGCAATCATAATGATCAGTTGTTGTTGTGGTTATTGTTACTGCTGCAGTTGTTCTGTAACGACTGGGAGGCTCTCTGCTTCGGTTACAAAACCGGGTTTGCTTTTGTCTTTGTCTTTGTGAAGGGGTCCCCAAACCAAAACCGCCTTTTTTATGCTTTCTGAAACTCTCTCGCTCTTGTGACTATGGCGTTGATGCTGTCCTTCTTGTTGGTCTGGTTCTTTTCGCCCCTTCCGAGCAGCTGAATCAACGTTACCAAATCCCCAAATTTGCCTTCTCTCTCTCTCTCTCTCTCTCTAGTCTCTTTCTACTCGTAGTTTCTTTTCTGGTCGTATTATAATCTCTTTAAAAAGTCTAGTACTAGTCTCCCTCCCTAGCCTTTGCACTTCATCACATCCCCTGTTGCTCCTTCTCCAGTGACGCTGGATAAACACTCCAAACTGGCCCACAAAATTCATTTTATCAAAATGATTCTGGATTCCCGGTGCCTCCAATTACTCATCCGTCTTTCACACTCCTCCCCATCCCATCGTACGGCTGTTACTGTTCATGAGCCAATTTGATTCTTTTAAATCTCATTATTTGTCTTGCTTTCTTTTCTTTTCTTTTTAACCATTTTTTACTTTTAATTTCCAAATTTTAAAGCTTCTTCTTTTTCAAGTTCCTAGCATGAATAATGGCATATAATATTATAATCCTTTGTATATATATACAGATTGTGTAGACTTTGCTTAGAGTAGAGAGGTTTTTTCTTTTCTTTTTCTTTTTTGCTTGGAGGTGGTCACTGGTAACTTTCTTTTCACCCAATTGATAGAACAAGCACCACCTTTGCATAAATGGAGACTTCTCTTTTTCTAATCAACAGAGATTGTGCACTAAGCCTAGGAAAAAAACAATAAAAAAGAAAACAACAGAGATTGCACTATGAATGGTGGAAACACATCTGTTGAAGGCATATGTGTTTCGATCTTAATCTATAAAAATAGAAACATGTACATATGATAAGAAAGGAACATGTTAAAGAAATCATTATTAATGCTTACTTTATGAATCAATGTAGCCAAGCGTTACAATATTTTTTTTAAGATATTTGTTCACAATTTATATCCACCCACGAGAGAGTTTGAGATTAATAAAAAGCAGGGTGGGGATGGATCTAATATTTTTCAACTTCCTCTTTAGATATATATGGTGTTCATTGGGAAAAAATAAAAGAAAATATATAGAGGTAATTATCTTTTATCCCCATGAATTATAACAACTTGACATTTTCTCCCTATGAACCATCAATTATGACACTTGACCCCATCAAACTACCATCTTATGATATTTTTCTCATTTTGTCAGTCAAAATGGTTAAACTAATGGTCAACTGTCATCTGACTTGCATGTGCCATATTAATTTTGTTTCCTTTCATTTTTGCCCTCACTTCAGATTTTTGGATTAGGGTTTAGGAATGTATAACTGTCATTTTATTGATCTAACGTGAAAGCAAAAATGGAAGAAAAAAATTTAAAATGGTTAACAGTTAGATTTAATCCATTTGACTGACGGAACGGAAGAGAGAAAGTATTATAAGACGGTAGTTTAATTGGATCAAGTGTTATAGTTGATAGTTCATGAGAAAAGTATCAAGACGCTATAATTCATACAGACAAAAGGTAATTACCCCAAATATATATTAAAAAAAATAGAACTCTTACTTATACTTTAAAATAGCACTTATATATTGTTAGATAAACCTTAGACTTCCTTTAAGAATTAATATGCGCTATTATATAAGTCTTATTAGGGGTATTCAAGCGGTTATAACCGGAGGTTATTTGCAATAACCGTCTCCGCTTTAGGCGGTTATCGGATTTTCAATAACTGCAACCGCCTCCGCCTAGGCGGTTAGCGGTTATTTTATAACCGGCGGTTAGCGGTTATTTAAACCGCTAACAAGCAGTTATAACCACTTTTTTAAACGTTTTTTTAAAAATGGGCTTTTGGACTTTTTTTATATGTTGGGCCTTCATTTTTCATATTTTTTGGGTTTATTTCAGACTATAAACCTCTCACTGAAAATCTGAAACCAATATCAAAACATACTACAATCAAAACCTAACGAGTGAGAGTCTGAGAGACGAAAGTGAGACAGAGACGGAGACTAGTGAGAGAGGGGCTGCGGCTTCGGGAGAACTCAAAGTTAAGATGAAACCTAACGAGTGAGACTCTGTAAGAGAGAGGCTGCGGCTTGTCTAAAATGTGAATGTCTGGGAGAACAAGATAGGGTTTCATCTTATAAACTTATATAATATAAATAATATATAACGAGTGAGAGAAGGGATGTGGCGTCGTTTTGGTTTTTTTTTTTTATATTTAATTAACATATATTTATATAATTATATATAAATAAAAGCGGTTAGCGGTTATAACCGCTTTTTTAATAACCGTTTTATAAAGCGGTTAGGAGTTATAAATGATTAGCGGTTGGTGAGGCGGTTATAACCTCTCCACTTGAACATCAGTCTTATTATATGTTTGTAATGCCTTGAAATTGAATGTAAGACTTTTATATTATTCTTTTATATAAATAAGCACAAACATATATAAATAGATTATATATATTCATGTGCTTTTGTATTATATAAATCTGTCCATTTCTCTAACCAACAAAAAAATTGCGTCTCCCCGCACCACAAATTCTAGTTTCGCCCGTGGTGCATCTTATCGAATTTACAGGTTTTCGTTCAAATATTCGTTAAAAAAAAAAAAAAAAAGAGTGTTTTATTTTTATCCGTCACCATCCAAATATTTCTCTCTCTTGATTAATTTAATCGTACTTACCCAGAAAATAGGGATCACGGGATCACCGTACTGCATACTTGGGAAAGCACATTGCAGCCGTCGGGTAACGGCGGCGGGCATTCATTACCTGTAATTATCACATCACATCACATCAGTCATGCGCCTAATTGCTGATTGCGCATTGGAAACTGTAACGGCTCAATAATAACGGAGTTCCATCTCCCACCCCCCTCCGTTTTCTTTCACACACACCCATCTCTTTCCATGTCTGCATCGTGGCAGGCAATTGTATTGGCTCGTGTAAATCCGGCAGAGCATTTTGTTTTTCTTTTTTCTTTTTTTTTGGGGGTTTTTAATTATACTTATTTTGTGGTCGGCTTTTGACCTGGGAGAACTCGTGTAATCGCACAGACTCTGTGGCCTTCTTTCTCTTCGTGCTTTTGAGGAAACGTGCAAGACACGCGCCCTAACAACTTTCACTTTCAAATGAGAATAATACAAAAAGAAAAATCTTTAAATAATATATTTTTAAGAAGTAATTACTTTTTGCTCTTATAAATTACAATATTTTGATATTTTTTTTCTTTAACTACCGACTATAACATTTGATCTTATCAAATTATCATCTTATGATATTTTTTTTTTCGTCAGTCAAAAAAGTTAAAACGAACAGTCAACGATAAAAATGGAATGAGGGTATAAGTGTTATTTTATTGATATGAAGTGAGGGCAAAAATAAAATAAAAAAATTTAGAATGACACATACAAGTCACATGACTGTTAGTTTAATCTTTTTTACTGATAAAATTAAATAAAATATCATAAAATGATAATTTAATGAGATCAAATATCATAATTAATAGTCATAACTACATGCAAATACATTGTAGTTCATAAGATAAAAGGTAATTACTCCTATTTTTAAAGTCTTCTTTTAGAAATACCATATCTGCTTTTCTTTAATTTTTATATTTTTAACACAATCGATCGGTTTATCAGTTTGGTTATTAAAAAAGAAAAAAAAAACCTATATTGGGGTTCTCAGCCTTGAGAGACCCTTGGGTCTTGCGCAGGGCTTGGAGAGTGGTTGTTAGTTTCTGTGGAAGCGCGTGGGTTTTAGTCATCAACAACACTTGGTATGTACTTCTGACCATTTCGGTCTGTTTGGTGGTCCCAGCTCTTAGTCTTGGAAAAAGATTAAATAAGAAAAAGAAAAATCTGGCTGTGGTCCCACTGTACACGTCATAATGCCTACCTCATTAAGCCTAGCCACGTGGTTTGGTCCTTTTCTTACCTACGCGTCACCAGATTACTAGTTTTCCAATTCCCAATGTAGGACATTCTAATTTCACAACTTTTTGTAAACATTAAAACTTCCCAGCTCCTTAAACAGAATGAACAACCCAAGAAGAGCGGAAACATAATTATACTGCAATAGAGAACAGTTTAATAAAGACATAAATTACATTCAAAGTTTCAAACGGGTCTAAATGAAATTTTTTTTTTAACTCTTTTAAAATAATTTTAAGTGTTTATTACCATTTAAAACGTACCTTAAATTTTTTTTTGACATGTCCGCATAAGAGGAGGAAGAGAAGATTCGAACTAGTAACCACTATTTCATTAGGCATGATCTCAACCGATTGAGCAGCTGAGCTACCTCTTTGAGACAAATTTTTAATATCATTAATAACAGTTTACTTTATTTTTAATGAAAATTTTGTTAAACTTAATTGATAAAAAATCAAGAGTATAAAACTCTTATATTGCATAACGTAAGACTATTATAAACCATAGTAAAAAACTATGAGATTATAAAATCATATATACAATCATAAATTTCTTATAATAAAGTATTATCTATGACTTCAGCTTCCGCTAACTCTTTTATACTAGATCTAAGACATGAGTAACCAAAATTCACAAACTTTATTTTCCGGCCATGGGAAATAATCTCCCACACTAATCTACTCTTCCTCAGCCTAAAAGGTCAGGAAAACAACTCACGTTCTCGGCCCAAAGACCATGACCAAAAAAAAAAATCCCCAATACAAGCAACAAACGAAGGAGTACGACATCGTAGACATATTTGAGAAGACACACATTGACTGGTGAAGATGAGTAGATTTGAGTTTGAAAAACTATACCTACAAACTATATCTAAAACAAAACTGCCAAAAAATGGAGTTCATAAGAGACTACAGATAAGACACCGAGCACTGCTACTAAAGAGAAAATAAACATAGACATGGAAGGAGAGGAGGGAAGAAATGGCAAAGAAGAGTCGTTCTTCCCAAAGTTTCTAAACATCAATGTGGCAGTTTACTAACTTATATTAAATTTAATATGTACGTGTTTTAAATGTTTATAAACACTTTATACTATTTTAAATTGGTTAAAAGAAATTTCCTTCGTACTAATTTTAAGAAAATTTATATCTATCTAATAAATGTAAATTTTTTTACATATAGTCCATCGAAATTAAACTGTCTATCTGTCAACAAGATAAGAAATACAAATACAAAACAAAACAAAACAAAACAAAGCAATACTTGATAACCAACGAAATTAATAAATTATAATTAATGGGTATAATCCATTTAATTGATATAATTTTATAATCGACGCGAAATTTCAAATTATTCCCCCTCGTTTCCTTTGCATATGGATAAATGAGTCGAAGTTTCAAAAGTGGTGGGTAAAACAATTCCAAGGATATTACTAAAATATGAAAAGGTAAACGCTTATTTAATTGACAGAGATTTGGAGACTATGTACTGTTATTGCCGAAAGTAAATTATCTAACAAAAGAGGAATGTATGATTGATAGATCTCTTACGATTTATTCCAAATTCAACTATTATTTTTAAATTATATGGTTGACAAAAATAATAAAAATAAATATATATTTTATATCATTTAATTAAAAACAATGGAAAAAATATAATGAGTAAAATAGTATATTCATGTGATTAAATAAAATATAAAAAGTAACATGTGATTAATGGTATTGCAGAATAGAATATGTTATAAAAAAAAGCAAAATGGCATCTGAGACCACTTAATCAGTTCGCAAATGCCAAAGGAGCATTACCATATTTAAGTTTGACAATTATACTCTTTATTCCTTCACCTATTTCTGATGCATATTTATTATCTTATCTTATCGAATATTATTCTTTTTCTTTTTTTCTTTTTTTGGGGAATTAATATTAGTCATAATCTTCCATCTTTTGCAAAGAATCAGAGAACTCAAAGCAACTCATAACTTAAAACAAGTTATGTCAATTAGTTGTAATCTAAGTGTAATAAATATGTGTAAATAATAGTATTACTTAAATTTGTATAAAATATATATATATATATTGAAGTCTGAAATAGTAACTTCTTTTTTTTAATGTCAAGCAAGTTAGGTCAGATATATTGATAATTATAATAATAAATCCTAACATATTTTTCCTTGACATCATAGCTACGTAATATGTTAGAGAACAATGTGACATTAATAACATATATACAGTATTGCCTCTTTCTCTTGCTTTTATTTTTGTATGTGAATGATTGAAGGAGAGAGTGATAAAAACAGTCGAATTAACGACCTCCATTTCATAAAACATGTTAGTTGACTTCTTTGGGTTTCTTGTTTCTTTTATAAAGACATTAATCCATGGATTTCCGGTGTCTAAATACTTGACGGCCGGGTCATTAAAAATAGAGAAATGCTATGAGTCAATATATATATATATTTTTTTTCATATTTGACCAATCTCATATTTGTGAATTTATGTGAACCCCACAAATCTAATGGGTCATATATTGAATTTGTAAAAAAAATATTGACCAAATATGAACAACTTATTGACGGTTAACATTTATAATGAAAATAATAATATTTTGTGAAAATTACATTTATTTCCTAAATTATGACTCAATTTGCAATTTTTTTTTTCTTTTCAATTTCAACAAGACAAAAATAAATTATATAAGATAATAAAATAGTTATAAAAAAAAACACACAATTTTTTTTTAAAAAAATGAATTAGGAAAAAAAATGAAAAAGGGCAAGACCCATAGCTGGCCATGGGTCAGGGCATTTTTTGGCTTTTCTTTGGTTTTTTAATGAATTTGTTTGCTTTAATTTAGGAGGAAAGTCTAATTTCTCCTAATTGCAAGGATTGAGAGGAGAAATGATGACAAGTCGGAAATCTGGGATTTGCACCCAAAAAGTGCTGAGATTATGCCTTAATGAGAAGGAAATGTTATAGTAATTAATGTGATGAGCTTGATTCCTTACACGTGTGCATTTAGGTACACACAAAGCACGCGTGAGATTTATATTTTTCTTTTGACCAAAGAATCCCCCTCATGATTTGATTTTTTGTTTATTTAATGTAAATATGAAGTTTATTGAGGACCGTTCCTTTGAAAGCAACCAATGGCCACGCTCAAAATATTATTCTATTTGTAAATACGAGCACGGAGGAGAATAATTTCAGATATATATTAAGAAAAGCTTTGGGTGGTGGAGTGGGATCCAAATCATATTCTTAATTATAATTAATTAAAGCACCAAATGCCCTTCTATTATGCTACTATGTTTCACTAATCACAGGCAAGGAAACAACTCTTTTAACATCAACTAATAATCCACCCTTTCTTCCCCACATTATTACATCACCGCCCTCTTCCCCCTATTGAAAACAAAAAAAAATTGACAGAGATTTCTTTCAAACCAATCATCCAACTTACTTAACGTCATTAACAGCAGTTACTAATTTAGACTAAATTTAATGTGTCTTTTAAATATTTATAGACACTTGACACTATTTTAAATGAATTTGAGAATATTTCTTCCAAATTAATTTGGAGGAAATTTGTCCGTAAAAAAAAAAAATTTCAAGATTGAATTTAAAGGTTGATGGACACTGTCACATCAATCAAATGAAATATAGGTGTCGTATATATCATTACTCCAACATTTAATATGCCCCTTGATTACTACATATTTTTCTCATTTGACTAATCGTCTATTGGTCCTTATCATGATCAATAAGAGAAATATGTTAACTATGCTGGTACATCTCCACCCCATCTTTGTTGGGGTGCTACACCCTCATCTTTTGCATTTTTTTAAAATATATTAATGCTATATATATATATATATATATAGTGGCCGATTTTGGCGTTCAGAGGATTTAAACTGGAAGCATCACATCAGGTGTAAGGGACTAATACTGATACAATGATAGGGTTATTAATTATGGGATTTAAAAATGGATTAAGGCTTCTTTAATTACCTGCGCTTTTGGAGAGGAGGATCCGATTCTTTGAATATTTTCGATTTTAAGCAACTCTTTTGACTAATCACACCTTCCTGGAACTTTATACCTTTGAACTCAACTCATTTATCAACTTTTACCAGCTGCTATATGAGGAGAGAGAGAGAGAGGCAAAAGTTGGAATCAGAACCCCTTCTTCTGAAATACTACTAATTAACAAGACGTTTCTCTTTTATATTTATTTACTTTCTAATCACTTAATTAACTTCAATTCGGAACCCCAAACATTGATTTATTTAAAAACCTAAACATATTAAATGAGACTTGACACTTACTAGAATAGGTTGTCAATTATATAATTAGTCGCGCGCAACCCCATTGAATTCAATGAAAAGGCAACTCGATGAGGGGAGAAGATGATCTAACTGTTTTTATTGTCAATATTTCGTTTTATGTTTTTTGAATGATTTTTTTTTTTTTGAGCTAATTCTATTTATTTTTAGCCACTTAATATATAACATTATAATCTTAAAAGGTATGATACAATCACAACATAAAACCAACAAATACCAAACTTCTCTTTTACATGTCATTTTTTAAAAATGATATTTGTTTGTTTTATATTGTAACTTTATCATTATTCTAATCTTAAATAACAATTGTTAGTGGGCATCATCGATATGACTCTTGGCTCTACCAAAGGGTTAAAATCTCTAATTCTCATAAATACCACACACACACACACAAAAAGGTTTTTTTTTTTAATGAGTAAATTATAAATAAAGTTGAATTAATCTTATCGTATAATCTTATCCATCTGATCTCGGAGATTCCATTAGGATTAGAGATTAGATCCCTAAAACTTAACAAAAATTAGATATTAAATAAATAATTTGGTGACAAAAGCTAATAAGATCATATTCATACATATATATATATATAGCTTCTTTTGTGCTCTTGACCTGACCAAAGTGTTTCCTTTGATTCTATTCCTCGCAAACAAATATTTACGAAGATTTGGTATATTGGAAGAATCTTCTGAATTCTTCCCATTGCTTTGGATTTTTGAAGAAATTTATTTTCCCAGTAGGCCTTTGTAAAGCTAAATGGTGATTGGTGATTAAGAGAGAGAGAGAGAGAGAGGGGGGGGGGGGGGACTGTCGGGGGTTGACCTCCATTATCCATCTGGACTATGTGGGTCCTTTTTTGAGAAAAAATGTTGGAAAATAAATGATGAATGGGACTGGGGGGATTTTGAGTGCATGCCCCATGTGGAGACCAATTTAGTTTGTGTTGCTTGGCTGCCCTAAACGATTCACATTATGAGGCACCCCACATTCTCTCTAGGTTTGGCCACTCTAGCTACCTTCTTTATTTTCTTATTGCCCCCACAAAAAAGGTTTCTTTAGTACATTTGATATGCTAAAGAATAAGCATTAGGGTTTGTTTATTTTATCTGGGTACCCCCAAAGGCATAAATAAATCAGCATCCACGTACGAATTCATGTTAAAACATGTGAAAACAATCATGGGCAATCCCATATATGAACTTCTAATCATTCCCTCAAATTAAACCATCAAACAAGTAGGCAATTTATCCAGCAGGCCGGGGTGATTGAGGGTCGAATAGTTTATTTGACGTGTATACATACATACACACACATATATATAGATATAGATATCATTTGTGATATATAGTTTTTGAAATCGAGAGATCTATTTGAAATTTTCTTTAACCAATGTCCGGGGCATTCCTTTCCTGATTGGTTACAGCTTGGATTAATTTGCTCCAAGGTATACAAACTGAATATCCAATGCTAACATGTAATTATAAGTTCATATAATTTTCAAATTTATTTAAATTATTTTACCATCAACCCAAGTGGACGTCTTGCCCTTCTACAAGAGGGATGGTTTTGAATTCTAGTTAGGAGAAGGAATCAAAAAATAGAAAGACTAAACTTATTCTTTAATGGTACTTTTATATTTTTTGTATATATATAAAAGAATAGCACATATATATCTTGAACATGCATGTCTAAGCAACTGAGTAAGTTCTAGGCCAACTTTATTTGAAAGTCAATTACTAGGGATTATTTGGTTAATTAAGGTTTGGATTTACATTACGAAGATCAACTCTTAAGGATGGTCCAACTTATCCAGATTACATGCCACTTTTGGTAAGTAATGCTATTTTCATTCATAAATAATTCAAAAGTCTCAATCTTCGATTCTTTGTGCTATATTATAGATATTAAGTATTGTTCTTGATTTTAAAAAAATTAAAAGTTTGTGCAAAAAGGTATCATAATCTAATCCTAATATTCTCTCATTTCAATTAATTAAATGTTTTATATTCTTTTTCAATCCATCTCAAAATACATATTCACTTTCTAAAAGTGAAAGCTCTTATATCCTCAAATTTCTAGGTTATCTTTAAAATAAACAAAATTTTGAATTTGGTTTAAGTGCGGTGGTTTTTTTTAATAATTAAAATTTAATTTTACTCATAAGAAAAATCTTAAATTTGGACCATTAAAGATATTATAAAACATGTATTGTAGTTTTTTTACAATACCTAAGACAAATTATGAGATTTTTATCTAAATATAAATTATATGATATTTTAAGAAGATTTTAATCGATGATACAGTTGATCACATGGCCAACCTTGAACAACAGACGTCTACAAGGCAGAATAATAAGGTTAAAGACTTACCAGGAGTCCCAACAGGAGATGATGTTGATCCTCCCAACGTTCATTTTCTTAGCGAAAATAAACGTTGGGAGGATGATGTAGTATGAATGATAATGTGTACTTATCTAGATATATGGTTTGCATGCTCCCTCTTATGTGAAGTACTTGCAAACGATTTGCGGCCTTGGCCAAGTGTTATCTGCTTATTGGGTATGACCCTAGTAAGACTATGACTTCAAATCCGTATCTCCTAACCCGAGGTGCCCTTGGCTTATTGGGTATGACCCTAGTAAGACGGTGACTTCAAATCCGTATCTCCTAACCTGAGGTGCCCTTGGCTAGTTGTAGCCTCCTGATGAGGTATTGCCATAGCTAGTTGATCATGGCGTCTGATATTCCTTCTCTCCATTTAAGTTGTGACCGTTATTACATGTCATGCCAAATTGCATGCTAATTGGTAGGCTAACGACATTGCATGGTTCTTGATCAAGAATAAGTTAGGATGATGCAATGGAGATCCATCATTTGCCCCATGTCCCTAATTGTTATATGAACTTGTTACGATCCTAGTGTCCCACGTTAGTTAAGTTTAATCTTGATCATGTGTATATAAGCTTTTGAACACTATTCCCTTGTAAGTCGATTTTCAATGGTGAGTTTTACCCAAGGTTTGTAACATTTGGTATCAGAGTTAGCCACCATGTCGAGGGATTCGAGTCACATAGGAGGCGACCTATGGGCTAGATTAAAATATTGATAGGTGAGGAGAGCAGCCAAAAGAAAAAAGGCTGCCATCGGATCAGTGTCGATAAAGTAGGTCGCCGTGGACGTCGGCTACAAAAGCGTGGTGGTATGTTACGATCCTAGTGTCCCACATTTGTTAAGTCTAATCTTGACACTTAACCAATGTGTATATAAGTTCTTTGACACCCTTCCCTTATAAGCCGATTTTTAAGGGCGAGTTTACTCGATATATCAATAACGTATTTTTATGAACAATTTTAATACTTTAAAATTTGAATACTTATTTTATAACATTTCATGTGATTCTAATTTATTGCGTGCGTTTCTAATTTTTACAATTACCTCCAAGGAGTTTAGCCAATTTTTAAAATCTTTTTTTTTTTTTTGTAAACTATTTTTTTTTAAAAAAAAAATCAATTATTAATGAAAATGTGGCTATATATTCTATTCTATTGATTTTACTTTTTTAGAATCAATTATTAATTATTATTATTTTAAATCAATTATTCTATTACTTTCTATTCTACATTTTTAATGAAAATGTGGCTATATGCGTACAAAGCCATGTTGCCAACTAGCCTAGCCAAGTTGGATTTGTCAAAAGGGTTGAATGTCAAAAATTTAAAAACTTGTGTGCAAAATTGAAATCACGTTATTCCAAAGGGATTAGATTTAGAATACCTGAAAATTTTAAACTGTTTTTGGAGAGGTTGAGTGGAATCTGACTTCACTTTGGCCGTACAAATCAGGACTTACTTTTGACCTAGTTTGACGCTTTCTAAGCCGTCAGATCCAGTCATTAATCTGAGAATCTTTGATACCCCCTACATTTCTTTTCCGCATTTCCACCTTTTAGAGCTCTTTTTATCAAATAAGGACACCCCTAACGTCACCTTTACACTACTGCGAAAAGAAATGGCTCAACCCTACGTGGAAGTTTGTCATTAGCAAACGTATGATCCATTGTTTTCATAATCATGAGCACACCAAAATGGTACATATGGAAACAAAAAGGGTAATCATGTTGAGAGGATGTCCTTAGAAAACTTGTTTACTTCTTCTCTTGCAATGTACAAATCTTGGCCATTCTTGTTGTGTTGTCTACTTGTCTACGTATGATTAATGAGGTTGTACAAGCGTCTATCGTATGGTATAATAGGAGGTTTCTGTGAGAGGTTGTTTGAACTTCACTTGTTTTAAAAGTTTGAGTCCTATTTGATTAGATTGTTCGAACAACCTCTTACAAAGGCTGCCAATTGCACCGTAAGATAAATATATCCACTGTATAGTGCAATAGGTTGGTAGCTTTTATGAGACGAGGTTTTGTATGGTGTAACGCATAGTTTCTGTGAGAAGTTGTTTGAACTTCACTTGTTCGAACTTCACTTGTTCGGACATGTATTCAGGCAATTTGAGCCCTATTTGTTTAGGTTGCTCGAACAGCCTCTCACAAAAGCTGTCCATTGCACCATATAATGAATATATCCATTGTATAGTGCAATAGGCCAACAACTTTTATAAGACGGGGTTGTCTAAGCTTTACTTGTTCCAATAACTTGAATCCTATTTGTTTGAGCTGCTTGAGTAGGTGAGCCAATAACCTCTCACAGAAGTTGTATACTCTCACTTTATGGAATCAAAATTTTTATCGCGAGAGTTATGAAAGAGTTATTGCATTCTATCGGTCTAAATAGATGTAACTTTTTATTATAATAATAATAGATGATACAAGCCCCTAAGAGGTAGTTCAATCAGTTAGGACCATACCTAATGAAGTGGAAGTCACTAGTTCGAATCCCCCTCCCCTTCTTATGTGGACATGTCAAAAAAAAAAAAATAGAGGATACGAGTATATATATATGACCCCAAATGTTGGCAATTAGCTATCTTTATTTTCCTTGGAGGGTCACTTTTGAGATTCATGTTCCATACAACCCCACCACCCAAGCCATAGATTATTTCTCAACCAAGCTTAACCCCCAAGAATGAATCCAAAGTACAACAGAAAGTAAGCAATATGAAGGGCAGAGGATTGGTCAAATCAAGTAAAGTTAGCACTAAACAAAATTAATATTTGGTAACTTGCAATTGGCCATTAATGGGCCCGAGCACAATAATAAAAACTAGTGCCAGAAACAGGTTATCAAAATTATGGGTGGGGAAGAGGGTAAGTGGACAAGACATATATGGCTGCCTCAACCATGTGGTTGGGTCCTAAAAGGCATTACATTAAAACAATCATGTTTATCTCATTAATCATATTGTGTCTGTGGATTGGAGAGGCTTCATCGGTTTGAACCATCCTATTATTCACTTAACCACATGGATTAATAATATTAACCTTATAATTAGTAACCCTACAATAAATATTAAACAATTTTTTTAGTGGAGGTCAGTTGGGTGGACGTATTTAATTAATAATATTTACGCTTTCTCGTCTTATTTTACTATACAAATGGCTAATGCACCTTAATGAAGTTGATTTGCTGCTTTAATTTATACCATTTTAATTTTAAAAGTAATGTATTAGGGTAAACAAATTGACCCAAAAAAAAAGGCACCTTCCTTCAAGTTTTGCTAAGGAAGGAATATTTAAGTTATATTCAGATTCCACTATAAAAATGAACCGAAGAGAATCTTGCTTTATTTTTGTTGAACTCTTTTTTTTTTTATATGTCCACGTAAGAGGAGGGGGGATTCAAACTAGTGACCTCCACTTCATAAGATATGGTTCCTAACCAATTGAGCTATCTCTTTAAAACTGTTGGACTTAATCATGAAGTTAGTGTTAATGATATTTTTTATTTTTCTTAATTTTGGTTTTTTTATTTTTTCACAGCAAGAGACAGAAAAGGATTAGGTGCTTGTACTGTAAATCCTTTAATAAAATAAGATTTGGGTAATTTTTCATAAAGGAATTATGTTTTTTTTTTTTTTGTTGGGTCTTTAATTATGTTGTTAAAACAATTGGCAGTTGATTAATAATTGAAACCTAACGCACGCATGTCATATGCATGATGTTAGCACGGATATGGGTATAGTTACAAGGAAGTGAGGAACCATCTCTTAATCATTATTTATCACCTAATTAATTTTTAGTGCTATTGGAAAAAGACGATTAGCTGACACAAAACGATCTCGTTTTCTACAGTTTCTTGTTGGTAAAAATACGCCACTTTCTCACTTGTCCCTTACCCCCTGCGGTCGGTTCCACGGAACTAGCGTGAACACTAGTCATTGATGGAGTCATGCATCTATGATATACCCATAGGTGGATGGAGCCAAGTGGGGGTGTATGCAATATATACATATTTTTTTTATCTAAGCAAAAAAAATAAAAAATAAAAAGGAAGATTAGAGTGGCAACTCTATTTGGGTGTGACTATAATAACACACATACCTTTAAGTCCAGTTGCCTTTAAGTCCAGTTGAATCATAACTTGACCTAACTTTATTAAAACATCAATAAAATCTTAAAGTGGTTTATACTAATCAAACATAAAAATTATTCTCACTAAACTTGAACTCATCCCGTAATGTGTACTTAATCCCCGTAAAAATTGTACCACCGAAGGCAGGACCATTCTTGAAGGTACAATGGGCCCAAAGTGATTGGAAATCATAATGTGTCAAAGGAAACTTTTCAAGATGATGTGAACACCTGTCACAATAAACTCTTCAAACTTAAAGAAAATATCATAGATTTATAGTGTTGTCATTTATGTAATTGTAATGATGATGACATTGTTTTTGATTATACTGGTTGCAACATTTATTGTTGAAAGAGTATTTTTAGGAATGAATATTATTAAAAAATTATTTACGCGATTAAATAAAAGATCTATAATTTATATATGGCATTAAAAGAAAAAAGAAATTAATATTAATACCAAACCCAACCCAACACCGAGGCCAAACGGGTCTTATTCGGGCTTGGGCCAAGTGGCCAACGAAGACATATAAATGGGAGTTGCAAATGAAGAGGATCCGTCTGGACGGTCTCCACCGTCTCTACTCTTTCCACCCTTTTATTAGCTGCTTTACAGATTAGTGGCCTTCCAAGCAGAGTTGTAAACGAAGAGATTTTATACCGAACCCACAACCAGGAGAGGGAAGTGTAATAATTTGCCCATGAATTACGAAAGGGTCTTCTTTTTTTTTCTTAAAATCTGATTAACGCTTAATACATGGTCAAGCACAAAATATGCTGAAAGTCTCCTTCATTTCACAACTAGAGCAATTGGAAAGCTCGTTGAGACGCAAAACAAAAATGACGCAATCGCATGCATGTGTAATCAAGTTTACAATATAAGTTGGTCAACCGCAATATGGTCTTCAATTTGCTCACAAATGCAGGCTAAACAAGACGCTATGACAACAAAATGGAAGATGAAGTTCTTTTCATACCCAAAACCCAGTGACCCACAATGTAAAACTACCGGCTGCTCAAATCTCAATGGGCATGGTAATCTAAGAAAAACTGTCAGCACCAAAATCCCACATCACGCTGCATAAGATCTTGGGTGACTACACCTGGATGACAACTTATTACCATCTAAACCAGTTGATTGCACCGTAAAGACCATTCGCACAAAAACCATGTGGACGAAGACTCGTTGAAATCGTGCAAAAAAAACAAGCCTACTCCATTGCTGATAAGATCCTGTAAGATTGTGCAACTGGATGATTAGAAGATCCTTGAGGCTGATGGATGAAGCACAAAATACAAAAAGGACAACTATAGAAGGGGTGACAATGTAGCTAGCAAACGAAGAAAGTTTTGATCTAATTCACTAGCAAGCCGGCATGAGACTAGCCAGAGATCTCAGTGGATGTATATAACGACAAAAGAAATATGTGCAAATGCAGGTGACAAGCCAATACACACAAGAGGACTCTCATATTACACATGCCAATGCAGTCAACAACTCAAAAAAAAACAAAGTAAAAAGAGAGATGGTTCCGGAAACAAAATGATCTACCTTCTTATTTCTTTGTCCATATTCACAGAATATATACATAAAACAGACAACTAATCAGCGAACATTCAGATATAACAAATATCGTTATAGATTTAAATTTTTATATTGGAAAAGAACTAGGATCACATGGAAGATATAAGCAAAAAAAAAAGAAACAGAGAACAGAAAGACAAATCATTTTATAGGTCTGAGCTAAAACCTTTTTATAGGCGTAAGCGAATTCAACGGTAAAAGCATTGCCTCTAGGTTAAGATATCAGTGTAAAATTGCCAGATTTAAAATATCTATAGAGCAAGATGCCAAGATCCATTAAGAGCTGCAGTTGCTGGAACCATTCATGCATCAATTAATCACATAACATAGTCACATTCCAATTGGACTATATAATACTCCAAACAACCCCCCACCCCACAGGGGGCGTCTTTTCCCTGACAAGAGAAACACAACCCTATTTTAAGCGCAAAATATTATGTTACTTTATGGTTTATGCCCTCAAACCACCTCTTTATAGAAAGCAAAACCAAAAAGCTCATCATACAAATGCCACCATGCCTGACTGATCCAAAATCCCGAGGGAGCATCTCTTTAGTATTTAATTTTAATTGACCCAGTGTTAAGTTACAGTTGAAGGCAAGGACAAAGTTGCCAAAATTCTCAGGTCATAAGATCTCCATCAAAAGGGATGATGATGTAATGGAAAGAACCTAAACATCTACTTCTCTTCATCTAAAGAAGCTACAAGCTTTGAAGGGCATTATCATGAAGAAAATAAAAGGACTAATCAATTGCTATGTCCTATTCACCATGGTTATCAACAGAATGAAGAACGGTATCTCAGGGTGGACCCCACAACTCCTAGTACTAAAACACAAATGAACACTGCATAACATACTTCAGAACTCACAAGCAACACACAATATCCCTCTTGAAGATTTTAACTTCATGCAGTTAGTTTTTTTTTTTTAATAAAAAAACTGTAACTGAACATTTCTGGGTATGTTACTTAGTGTATTCGGTAAGCAATTTTTTTGTTCAAAAAAAGTGTTTTGATGTAACATAAATGGGAGAAGTGTTTTATTAATGGGGTTCACATTCAAGAAAATGGTTTTTGTGGGTTACACCAGCTTATTTTGAGGAAACATATGTACTGCTGACTCTATACTTTTAAAAGACGGTGGTGGCCATGTGGCCGCTCTCAACGGCCACCAATGCATTAAATAAGAGGATCATGCTGATTGTATCATAATGATATGTGTTCCATACAATATAACACACAACTGGTCTATCAGGCACAAGAAACCCAGTACCTATGTAATTTCCTATATTAGAACAAATCTGGCAACTTATATATGACTCAGCATAAGCCCCATACTATTTTAGATATGTATTTTATTAGTAGGCATTCCTAGAAAGTAATCAAAACATACTTTATCCTGTACTGATGAAAATTGCAACACAATAGTTAAATACTAAACAAAGACGCAATAGATTCGAATAACTACTTACTCAGACTATTGGGCAATTATAAGTGTTGCAAAGTTGAAGTAATGCTGCTTGATTTGCTGGATCAAGATATTGATTGATGACCTGGGGGTATCTCCCAGGAGAAAGGGAAGAAAGCCTTGCCAATAAAGCAACCACAAACTCCCTTGGATCCTTTATGTCCTTCAAAGGATCCTCCTCTTTCTTCCCAGCATTGTAAAGACGGATAAAGGTGGCAGTATAACCCACATTTTCTGTAATATCTGGCATTTCCGATTCCTCCTCCACCCTATCCTGCTCTGGCTGTGAAAGTAGAGTAACAATGCTATCCAGCATTTTCCCCCATATTTCAACATTTGCAGTATCTAAAAGAGCTGGAGACTCACAGATAAGTCTGATAGAAGCAACTGCAGTTAACTTAAGCTCGATGACTCCTGTGATCAGCTTAAGATTAGGTATCCAAACCTGCTTCACGATCATAGAAAATATGTTTGGCTGAACGGCATTCATAGTATCTATAAGGTTTGCAGAACCGTGTTTGACTATAAAGAGTGACATGATTATCAGGAAAGACTTGACAAACTTAATTGTTCGCCTATTTTGGAGCTGCCCAAAAAGGGCAGCCCAAATATGACAAACGTAGGGTGCAATTACACCATATTCAAGACTCTCAATGATTGTGTTGAGCACATAGAAGCCTTGTTCAGCTGTACCAGAGGATGAGATAAGCGTGTTGAATATCCCAAGCACTTTGTTAAGCCTCCCCTCTTGGCTAAGCTCATGGGGTGCCTTCTGAAGAAAGGCCTGAAGCAGACGTACAAGCGCTGGGACATTTGAAGTTCTCTTCCACAAATCAGGTGACAGGAGCATCTCAAAAATCTGCATGTAGATTGGAGGAATTGGTGGACTATTCAACTCAACAAGCTGAGCCAGCAGCTGAAATGCATAAGGGAAGAACTCAGTAACATCATTGGCCAATATTAGCTGCAGACAAGGAAAAATCCTTTCTTCAAAAGCTGATATAAGAGAGGGCTCCTTCTCACAAGCCCGCTTGACAAGAATCGCCACGGACTCAAATAGATAGTGATTAAAGATTGGATTCTTTGGGTTTTTGCAAACTTCCATGAGAATTGAGGTCAACCCTATAACACAATTTCCAGCATCCTCGCGAGATATTTCTGCAACCCCAAGAACACGCATGATACACTTCATTATGTATTGATTCTCCTCAGATTCTGGAAATTTGAAGGCATTAAAAAGGTTTGTCATCAGCTCCCCAAAAAATGGAGCAACGTCTTTTGCAGTATATCTTGCTCTTCCCCCTTCATCCTTGACCAGCAAGAGTTTCTCAATACAACTCGCAGCATAGGAATGCACAACATTTGACTCTGCAAGAAGAAACCGAACCAAGTCTCGGAAAATCTGTACTGCAACATCCTTTGGTATTTGATTCCGGAACATTGTAAAGAACTTCAACGCACCCGCTTTAAGCATTGGAAACCCATTGACATCTTGACTTTGCAACTCAGGCACAATAACTGAAGCAAAAAAACTCTGAACATCAACAAGATCAGTTGAGACAGAAGCACCCCCAGCTCTCTTAGTAGCAAGGGAGACAACCAAGTATATGGCACAGTCCTTATCCTTCCAGTTTCCAACTGGGTTCGATACAAATGAGGTTAACAAATTCTGAATCTGTGCAGAAACTATTTCAGTGACCTGTTGCCTATAATTTGTAGCAATCCCTTTAAGAAGCTCACATGCGATTCTCCTCCGAGTATCGAGATCACTACCCTCCATATCCCTCCTAATGAACTCAATATAATTCATTTCAAAGAGTTCCTCATCCTCCTCTCTCAACCTCACATTTGGAATCACAATGCTCTGACAAATCTGCAGTATCACTCCCTCACCTGCAAACAGAGTGTGGTGCACACTCATGCTCACCGTGGTCAAAAACTTGATTGCCATTACTGCTAGCTGGTCACGGCTTGAAGATTGAGTCACATTCCCCAATAAACTCCAAACCGCAAGGGCGAAATCATTCAAATACCCCTGGAACTCCTCCTCATTCTTTTCCATATAGAGATTAATATTTTCGCACACATCGGCTCTAAGCTCATCCACAAGCGCAAGCCCATCAACCCCACCACTCTCAAGCGCTTGATATTTTGTAGTCAGATATTTCCTAAACTCAGTCATCCACTCCTTCATATGGTCCTCAAAAAACTCAGGCAGTTCCTGAAAGTTCAAAGAGTAAAATATTCTACAGCACAACTTCTGAGACTCAAAGAGGGGCTTAAGGGTCGCAGCGGGCGCACCCGTGCTCGCCGCTGAATCAATCAGTGCGGCGGTTTTGAGAAAGATTTCTAATAACGGTGCGGCAAAATTATCCAAGCAATATTTCAAATCAAGCAAAAGATCATTGGTTTTGTACTGGTAACAAAATTTTTTAAAGATAGAGTTGGCGGTGCCTAGGATACCGTTGATAGAAGTGTAATCGGACGCCTGGGACGCGGTTTGGAGGCTGGCGACGAGCTCGGGTAGCAATGCTGGCCACAATTTGGGGAAATCGTGCTTGCCGATGAGGGCAAGGGCTTCGCTGAGCTGGGATTGGATTTTGGGAGTGGAGGAGAGCATGAGCGGAACGATTAGGGCTTTAATCTGCTCCTTCTCGGAGACGGGGACGAGGGACGGGGCATTGGGCTCGTCGGATGAGGAGGCGGGAGCCCACCGGACACGGAGATGGTTCTTGAAGTTCACAGCGGCGGCTTGGCGGATCTGCTCGTCGACGGAGGGCTCGGCGACCAGGCGGAGGACAGCGAGCCCGTAGTTGGGGCTGTCAGACGCCTCCACGAGCGAGGCCTCGGCACGGCGGCGCGGCTCGGGGGCCGGAGAGAGTGTGTGGAGGAAGCATTCGGAGAGGAAGTTTAGGGTTTCTGGGTTCCACTCCATAGAACGAGAGGATGCGTTTCGCTTTTCTGATCGATGTGTGGGTTTAAGTGGGGATTTGGAAATGCGGTAGGTGACCGATCTGAGTGAAAGATTTGAAGAGAGAGGGAGAGGGAAAGTATCGAGGGATTGAGATTTTTGTGGGGAATTTAAATATATGAGGAGGAGGTTTTTAGACGGTGGAGTGGTACATTCAGGTTGTTTTTTTGCCTGCAATTTTATTTCTTTCTTTCTTTCAAAATTAATGTATACGTAAAGCCTTTAAATAAATAGAGTTAAATAAGTAACCGCAGTTTAGGAGGTGGTCAACCACAGTTTTATCTTACAGAAGTGGCTGGAGTGGTCCGATTAGCCCCTCAATTTTTATTTTTATTTTTATTTTTATTTTTTTTAATTGGTGATTGGCCATTTTTTTTTTATTTCTCTTTTTAAGAGAATAATTCGAATTAGTAACTTATATTTATAAATGATCATATTATTTACATCACTCCGAAGCCCTTCAAAGTGATCGCACCACCCTAAACCTTCGAGAGTAGGGTCACTGGGGGGTTATTGATCACTAGTTAAAAGGGAAAAGATAGGTTCAACAATTTATTAACTTATTTTTTAAAAAAAACTAAAAATTATTTAATTTTTTTTTCTGTGGCAAGGTTTATACCTTTCATTTTTTTAGATGTTTTTTTAAAATCGACTGCTAATTGTCGTGAGCTCCAAAAGTATTTTTGGAATTGTGTTTGAAAAATATAGTTTTTATAAGCTAAAAAGAGCTTTTGANATCACTCCGAAGCCCTTCAAAGTGATCGCACCACCCTAAACCTTCGAGAGTAGGGTCACTGGGGGGGTTATTGATCACTAGTTAAAAGGGAAAAGATAGGTTCAACAATTTATTAACTTATTTTAAAAAAAAACTAAAAATTATTTAATTTTTTTTTCTGTGGCAAGGTTTATACCTTTCATTTTTTTAGATGTTTTTTTAAAATCGACTGCTAATTGTCGTGAGCTCCAAAAGTATTTTTGGAATTGTGTTTGAAAAATATAGTTTTTATAAGCTAAAAAGAGCTTTTGAAAAAAAGTTTCATTTTTAAGCTTTTGAACTTTTAAAAACACTTTTAATTTTTTTTACCTAGTATTTTTTTCTTCAAACAAACTTTTTAAATATTAAAAGTACTTTTAAGTCCTTTAAACGTAATCTCAAACAAGCCCTGATTCCGCTGGTGACCATCACAAACCGTTTATAGGCTCAGTGGGCCTCAGCCGAAAAGCCCAATTCTCAGCCTATTCAACGCTTACGCCAAAGAAAACAGGGACTAAAGTGCATTTCCGTATACTAAATTGTTGGGCCAAAAACAAGAAACAACTTTCAGTCTCCTCTTCTTTTTATTTTTTCTCTCTCTTAATTAATTAATTTTGTTACACGTGAAAAACAACCACTTAAAGTTAAGCCCAAATTGTTCAGTCTGGTTGCGTCGAAATACTTCAGCCCAGACTTAAATCTCTGACACCTTGGACTTTATCATACGCAGCGTCATCCCCTGGGTCAAACTTAGCAGGCCTGGTCCATACCTCTAGGCCCGCCTATAGGATGCAACTCGAACCATCTTTTCTTTTAGATACATCAAAATTTGATATATTCATTATATTGTATAACATAATAGTTGATCCTCTTATAATTATTATTTATGGAAATAAGGAAAAATATATATTTTTAAGTATCAGAAGTATTAAAAAATCTAAAATTGATATATTCAATAATGGACCTCACAATATTGTTCAGCTAGGAAACCTAGTTGATAGTTTTAACCATGTGAACAAAACTCCACAGGAAGAATCGACCAGTCTTGTTGTAAAATTTAACTTGGCGGCGACAGTTGTAATGATAGTGATAGTGATGGTGATAGCGACGAAGATGATAATGATAAGAGTAACGTTATATACTATATTTTTATTTTACAATTATTTAACAATGTAACGTGACACTCTAAATTAATTATTACATTTTTTAAGTTAATAAAAATTAATCCAACGGCTGATTTGGGTGCCATGTCAACATTGTTGGTATAACACTCTGGTCTCCAATATTAAGAGTTGATGATTTATAAAGACACCGATGGATGTTACTGTTAAGTCTTACTTTGTTTACATATTAGGCAAAATTAAATTAAATTTTTTTTAAAAAAAATATTTTAAAAAAATTAACTTATTATTTTGAAGCGACGATCTAGACATAATTATGTGGAGACATGCTTTTCTAATTGCTTCCATTTTAATGCAAAGCATTTGATTTGATTAGCCATACTTTTCCAAATAAGCTGAAGAAATTAAGAAGATGAAGGAGACAGGATGGACACCACACCAGGTCCCTGTTCTGTCCTCGACATAAAGGAAGCACATGAGTCACATGACTTGTCAACGAGCAGGCTAGACTGGAAGAGTTTGCAAATATCCTAATTGGCGTTAGCCGTTAGGTATGATCATTTTACAAAGACACGCATATAATTTAGGAAGCGTTTGGTCGGATCTGCTTGCAAGAACAGAATATGCTCGATCTCCACACTCATTGATAAAAATAAATAAAAAGCTAGCCCAAGCTCCCCAACCCCCGGAGGAGGGGGGGAGAGAGATTAATGGGTGAAAGCTCCAGGTGCACCTAAGAATTACAGCTGCTCTGTCGTTTAAGCAACGTACGGGGTTCAAACAAACAACATGTAAGGGGAATAATGATCATACGCCATATCCCGACCCATGCACAGACCTGTAATCTGACATTTGACACGAACTCCACATCCTAAGTCAAATTTTCCTCACGTGCTCCATTTTGTATCTTTTCTTGTGTGGTCTGGAAAGCGAGTAGTACCAAACAATATTCTCTGCCTGCCACTTGTTTGTTTCTCCACCGTCTTCTTCCATCCTCCCAAAACCCTCAAGCCTCAACAGGCTACAGCTAAGAATATTCTTCGTTTCTTTTTTTTTTTATCTTGGGATATATTATACCTAGATGGGGTTAAAGCAACAGCTAGCTAAGAACATATAGAGAGAAAGAGAGAGAAGGATACGCGTGTATCTTTCAATCTTTTTTACACTGTTTTGTCATAGATTGGTGGCAGCTTTGATGGTGCCATGTCTTAAAAACAGGGCAGTAGATGGTGCTTCAAGGCTCAAGCTTTACAAAAAAATTCTTCATTTTTACTATTTCTGCTGCTGCAATGATGAGTCCCTTTGTACGGACAGTGAGAGAGATCTTTCGTATCACCATCGACAAAAAGGTAAGAAGCATAAGGATAAAAATGACTCATTGATTTAGAGTCCAGAGTCCTGTTTCTTGAATTGCCTACAACTTCAATCTTTTACCGTATTTCAGGTCTCTATAGAGTCCACGATCTTATGGTGGAGTCACGTACACCATAACAATCCCGCACGTGGCGAATTCATTCATCAGCTAACAATTAAACTGACAAAATTAAAGAGCTTTCCAAAAAGGTCATTTAATTAGGTTTTGATAAGGGGAAAAATAAAATTTAGAGCTTGCGTTTTCATGCAGTTTTAATATATTTTTTTAAATGTTAAGTTCGACGTACAATTAAATTTTTAGATTTTCTTTCAATTTTAAATAAATCCCACCGTAAACTCCCTTCCCCAATAATTAATGGAGAACCACTTCAATCTTATCATTTTTTTTTTTTTTTTTAACATGTCCACAAAAGAGGGGGGATAGAGATTCGAACTAATGACCTCCGCTTCATGAAGTGTGGTCTCAGCCGATTGAGCATTTCAACCTTATCAATTAGTATCGCATTGATTTCCTTTTACACGTCATTATAAATATATCACAAATAAATAAATAAATAAGATAAGATAGGAGATATATATATATAGCTCGCTAGATTGGTGAAGGAGATGCCCTTCGCCCAAAGGAAGGGCAATAGCGATCATTTGAGGAATATGATCCTCTTTAATTTAAATGAACTTGATAATATATATCCAATTAGTTATAGTGGATGAGTATTTTAGTCCACTCAAAAAGAGAAAAAAAAAAAAAAAACAAAAATACTCTTTGATACATATATGTCCAAATGAAAGCCATGTGGAATCAATTGGGTTGATATGTCACTCAGTTAATTAATTGAATGGTAGGTTATGGAGAAAAAGCCTAAGATCTTATTTGTCAAAATTAAAAAGTCAGGGACTTAACTAAAATTGTTAAAGTACTAATTAAATAATTAAATTAATCTTTTCGATCTTACCGTCACTTAAGCTTTTAGAGTAAGTAATAATTTAATATAATATTAGAGAAAAGTCTTAGGTTCCAACCATATTTTTGTCGATTCATATTTTATTTTAATTAAATATTTCACGTCATAAGATGTCACCTATTAAAAAAAAAAGTATTGATTAATTAATTATTTTTATTAACTTAAACTTTTAAAATAAAAAGTGGTCTTAAAAAAAAAAAAAAAAAGTTATCAATCATAATTATCAGAATCTTTTCGAGAATAATTGAGTGTCCTTTAATTATGAGGGGCTAATTGATTGATGAGATTCTTAGTGCTAACTAAAGGACAACATGCATGACAATGGATCCATTTGTATTTATCTCACTGCACTTTTGCTAATCAGAGTCATTGGGCTTAATTTCCACGTTGTACTTAATTAGCACTAACAATGTCATCAACGAATTGAATCAGCTTAGATTCTGTGAGATTCAAGATTTTTAACAAAAAAGAAAAAAAGAAAAAAAGAAAAAAAGAAAGAAAGAGGAGATAAGATTAAGATACTGGATAATTTGAAGACAGTGAAGCTCACCCGAAACTTTAATATAGAGTTTGTGATTTATTGATAGGCAGGCCCACTTTTATTTAGCTCCAAAGAGCAGCATGTCTTGTCTGATTTAGTGATGTTTCTCCGTGGGCTGCGCGGTGTAGTTGTCCACGCTGGACACGTGTAGCCAGTTGTCTATTTTTGGGGTTGAAAGCTCCAGGAGCGTGGAAAAAGATGAAGATGCATGCATGGACCAAATTGCATTGTGACAAGTGCCGTGGATCGAACCTTCACAGATCACACTCATAACATTAATGGCGCTTATTAATAGTTATTATAGTGTGATATACAGCTCAATTGCCTCGTGGTCCAACCACGTATTCATTTATTGTATCCATAACTAGATCCTAAACCATCCCCGGCCACTTCTTCTAGCCTCTCTTAACTACAGAAACAAAAAAAAAAAAAAAAAAACTCAAGAAATTGGTTTAACGTACAATAACTTGGGATAAATAATCTGTTGGCACTTTTATGGCATTCAATCTAACATGCATGGGATATATTCATTGAGGGTGGTGGTTTAATAGCTACAAGGCAATATTTATATGATTAGGTAATTATTAACATATGAGTTTGATTCTTATAATGAGAATACTCATGTATAATTGATTAATTAATATAAACCACATTGAATTATATATACTGATATTATGATGTAATTTTGTAAATTTATGAATCAATCAGACTTGAAATAGAGCTTATGGTTTTCAATGTTTAAGCCTTTTTTGAAGGAAGTTTAACTCGGTTGCTCTCTTCCAACTGTTGCACTTTTAGAGCATCTCCAAGACTCCAACAATACTTATAAATTAATTTTTAGTTAAATTTAGTTATTATGTTTCATTTTTGTACTCTAGAAACACCGTAAAATAAAAAATTTCTCTAAATATGCTATAATAAACTTTCATATTTAAAATTCTAGCAGCTGTTACGTATATTTTATGATTTCTCAAACGCTCCTTCTTCTTCTCTGAGCTCCTTCATTCCAAACCCATTCCAAGATCAAGAATCAAAATCAACCCAACTTTGTTTCAATCTCCCTCTTGATTTTATCTCTCACGCCCATCCTCCCACTGCGCTCTGCTTTTATCCATTTCTAGCCCATTTCTCCAACCCATCCCTCTGCTACTGCATCTGTGAGAACGAGAGTGAAAGAGAAGGGAAGGAGAGAAAAGAAGAGAGGGAAAAACAGGGAGAGAGACTCAAGAGTTAATTGGACATCGAGAGGGAGAGGATGAGATGCTGAGAGAGTGAGGCAGAAAGAGAGGGAGCGACTGAGACGTAGAGAGATTGGGAGAAAAAGGGAGATCGGGAGAGAAAGAGATCGAGAAGAAAATCTGAGAATGAGAGATTTGTTTGGTTCTTGTTCTTCCGCTGGTAGGGAGAGAGACGCAAGAGAGTGAAGAATATCTAGGTTAAAAAAATTATAAAAAATGGACTAAAAAATAATATTTAAATAAAGTGTACTGTAAAATAGAAAGTCTGCTGAAATATATTATGAAAAAATAGTAGCTAAACTAAAAAAAAAAAATAGTATTTTAAGTAGCTAAACTAAAAGACCTTGATAGAGATGCTATTATAAAGAAATATGGGTATATATATATGATTTTTGAATTTGAAATTTAACGCAAGATTTGGGTGGATAAATGTTGTAGGGCGAAAACAACCGAGCCGCCTAGTTTCATTTAATACAATGCCTACCAACCTATCCCACTCAAATGTCCGTCTGAATATGTATTCATCCACGTATCCCCCTCAACTGTCTCATAAGTATTCGTCACCACATAATTTTCAAATAAAAATCCCCCTATTTCATTATCAAATAAACAAAAAAGGTCAATTTTTCTTACCGTTTACTGTACTTAATGAAATATAAACAAATTAATGACGGGATACTTTTTGACAAAACTTGTGAGCCTAATTCATTTAATAAAATTAGTTCTATAAAAGAGAGTTGTCCAATATACTCAAAGTCTTATCTACAAACAATGTGAAAGTATTTTTCAATACTTCTACGATCTTCCATGAAAAATGTACGGAATAACGTTTGGACATATTTGTTATTCTAGAAAATTACAGGCTTGATATGAAATGGACTCATTGCTGCATAATACACATGATAAATAGTTGAATGTCGCTAGAAGTTATTTGGAAGACGTCATTTTCTGGGCTAGCTAATGTTGTTACTAGCCAATAGCTTTACACAACACAAATTATAAGATGTCAAATCATACTTTTATGTCTAAAGTACCGTCAAAGCTGTTAAATCACAATTTATTTCAAAAGTTTATATAGATTAGAATGGATAAATGATATAAGTGGTAATTTTATTAATAAAAGTCATTAAATTAAATTTTGTGTGTTTTTTATAAAGCTTTGTCAAATATGTCAATTAAACTGATTCTACTTAGGGTTTGTCATAGTTTTAGCATATGATAATTAATGATCTCTTAATTAACATAAGTGCTTGTAATTCTAGTTGGGTCGTTGTAAGTAGGACGATTAGACTTGTTTTATTTTTTTATTTTTTGTTGGCTTTACATGCACAGGCTTGAACATCTCCTCTCTTTCTTCTTCCTAAACCACTCTAACATATAAAGATTAATATGTAATGTTTAATTATCTTTTAAAAAATTCCAAACAAAATTAATTACCTAGTGTAAGTTTTATAAATATCCTTACCAGTTACCCCGGTCGTGCGATCTTAGCCAACCGCGAAGGCAATAATAAAAAGTTAATTAAACTCCTCCCTATTCAAACAAAAATCTGTACAATAGTTTTTACGTCACTTAATTCCTCTATAAAATTTATATAAACCAAGTTAATTAATGAAATTGCTTTGAGTTTGATAGAAGATGCAGAAATTCAATAGCTTAAACTCATCAAACTGAGCTCAAATGCAGTACTAGCTAGAATCCTTTAAATAGGGGGGCAAGGCAAAATAATAATAATAATAATAATAATATTTTTTAAAAAAGAAAAAAAGAAAAAAAACGCCATAAGACTTGCAAAATAATAATATATATATAGGCCCTTCTATACTGAACACGTACAACCGGTTATGATATACATACATGCATGATACATACATCACAAGTACAGTAGAGTAGCAACACAACCCGCGGATGTGATGTACATACGTACATAATAAATGGAGCATACCCACCCACCAGTGATACAATACGCGCAAGCTAGAGACATGCTGTGAATGGCTGCGAAACCTCTCCGTCCAGCCCCGCGGCGTCTCCGGCAGTAAATGACCACCCACACGAGTTCCAATAACACCCACTAACCCTCAGCTCCGGCAACTCAATCTCACCCCAAAAGTCGTCGCAACCGGATACGGCGTCGGCGTCGCGCTTCTTCTCCAAAGCTATGGCATGCGCGGCCTTCGACGCCGCGGCCTGGATATCCCTGGGGGTGCACGTGGACGGCCTAGGCAAGTGGTCGACCTCGTCCGGGAAATTGAGCTGCGCTTTACGACCCTTTAAGCAGAAAGCCGCGACGTCGTACGCCTTGGCTGCCATTTCTGGCGCCGGGAAAGAGCCTAGCCAAATGCGCGTCTTCTTGCGCGGTTCCCGGATTTCGGACACCCATTTCCCCCACCGTCGCTTCCGAACGCCGCGGAATACGGGGTGGCGCGTGCCGCCGCGTTGGGAGTCGGATTTGCGGTGAGATTGGGTGGCTGAGATGGAGGTCAGGTCATCTTCAGTATATGGTACTGGGTGCTCCATTTACAGTAAAAACCCTTGGCTTCCAGTGCCGATACGCATTTATACCTGTGAATCGTGGTAGACGTTACGAGAAGCGGGGGACGCAAGTACTGATATACCCTTCTGCGAGAATCGTCCTATACTAGTAGTCTAGTACTCAGCTTCTTCTACCTCCTTAAAGCAACTGGTCCTATTCTACGTAAATGCTTGAGCAAATGAGAGAACCCTCTCCCCGCGGCATTATAGCGCGTGACGAACGTGTCACTCATGGGCCCGTGGTCCCACCAATTCCAGACTTGATTGGCTATTTCAATTTTTTTTGACCCCATAAAAATCTCCCTTTATCATCACAATATTTATTTTCAACGTATACGAAGAAGGGGAAAAGATTCCGTGGTGTGCTCCTACGTGCTCCCCATCTTGCTTAGTCAATTTCAATTTTTGGCTGATCGTGTACCAAATAATCACACAAAAAACATACAGGTACATTTTAGTCTTTACTCTTTAGAATATCAACATATTAGAGGGCCTAATGGGTCCGATCGAGAGCTCGTCGGCCAAAAGAAAGCTAGTTTTTAGGTCTTGTCCCATCGGGGGTGTCGGTTTCCACACTCACACTCCCACTCCCACTCCCACTCCCACTCCAAATAGTCATGAAAATTTAAAGCGATTAATTATACTAATAATACATATGTGAAAATTCTAATTCAGACCATAATACATGTCCTGACATCATCTTTAATGGTGAATGAAAGCAAGTTAAAATTCATATTGGTCTCCCCCAACTTTAGGCTCTTGCCCTACAATGTCCGCTTATTAGGCTCTTGCCCTACAATGTCCGCTTATCAAACAAAGAACGAAAGAAGTTTATAACAAGTATATAATATATGGAGATCAATATTACAGGTACGATTTTACTCTTTGTCTTCGCTTCTAACAAAATAAAATTACTAAAAATTTCAATCGGTAAACCAAAAAAAAAAAAAAAAAAACTGTGAAATAAAGGGGTTCCTGCAATTATGTGCACGTAGGATCGATGTAGGCTTAGATCTAGTGCATTAATGGGAAAGATTTATGGCCCCAATAATGTAAAGGTCGAGTTTGGCCGTGATTCCTACAGGAAGCTGTGGGCGAGTGAGAGTAGCGTTCAGAGCTCAGTATCTGTCTCTTTCCCAATTCCCGGGGTGGTGGAAGATTGATATCTAATATATTGCCAAAACCCTTTTAAGCCGGACGGCTGCTGCTTTACACGCTTCTGTTGGCGTGGCTCACGTGGTGGACGGTAGCACGGGCTTTTGGTGAATTTCTTTTTTTATTTGTCTTGCGGGCCCTTTTCCGGTGCAGACTTTTCTACATGCTACTTAATTGGTGCATGGTGGGTTTTTGTACCTTTGTTATGGGCAAAATCCCACGTGTCGAGATGGCCATTCACGTACTGAGGGCACATAATCGCCCATTGCATTGATGATAGTTGATAGTACCCACAATTATTATTATTTTTTTGTTTGCAACCATAAACCCTGCTCTCATCTATCGAATTACATTTTTGATTTGATCATTATATATTATATCTGTTATACATAATGGTATCATTATGCTAAAGTGACAGCCATGTCGTATAAATTCTTTTTATGGTTAAATTTGAAGATTAAGAGGGGTTTTTTCTTCTTAACTTTGTGTAAAAATAATGGATTTTACTATTTAATTATATTCATGATTATTTAGTATAATATATTGCCTCTGTAATGAGTAGTGGCTTGGGAATTTAATTGAATCGTATACGACGCGTTTGGCATGTGGAATAAATTTTAAGGGGGCAAAATTTTAATAAACAAAATTTATTGGGGGGCGGCAAAAAAAACCTAAAATGTTTGCTCTATAATAGCTGTTGAAAGAGTTGGCGCAACAGTCGACATTATGATTATGGCTCATTTGAAAACAACCCTTTCATATATATATATATATATATATATATAGGAAAATGTTAGGTGTTCTCCGAACTGTGATGTGACTTTTAAAATTACTAATAAATTAAAAGTCAATAATGATAATTTTAAATCCAACGGTTATTTTAAAAGTTACATCACAGTTGGGAGAACAACAGAAAAATCCCTAACATTTCTCATAAATATTAAATGATTAAAAAAAATATCCCTTAATACAATAATACTGTCTCCTACAATTTTTCTGGATATATTTCATTCTCTTAAACTTAAGATATAGTCATTATATTGAATAATGAAGTTGGAGGAGCGTATGGTTAAAACCCATTCTACAGTTGAACGTTTTAGAAAAGCGGTGTTTATCTATTTTATTGAAGCCTATGGGCCATGGCTGAATATGGCCTAAACTAAACTTCACAAAGCGTTGGATCGTTGGCCCATGACCATTAGAAATGGACCAAAATAGAATTGTTAACAATTCCTCTATTTCCTCCCCTGTTTTTTTTCGCTTAACAAAATTTGGGTGTTAACTAGCTTGAGAAAATGCATGAGTTATTTTCTTTTGATCCCAATTAAGTAGCTTATTATTTTGGGACCATTGAGGAAATCATAAACATCATTTTTCGATTTTTTTTATTTATTTTAAAAAGGCATTTACTATCAAATGCAAATAAATTGTTTGCTTCTTTTGCTAGGAACCTTAAAAGAAGCAAACAATTTTTTTGATAGAGTAGAGATTTTCGGCTGCCAAGAGTTAGCCAAGCGTTTGCCAAGTGAGAATTTGTTTTTTTCAAGAGGAAAGAGGTTACAAGGGGAATTATAAACGACCGAATTTGAGCCATTAGCATCAAATTTGAAATATTAACATCAAATTTAGGATAACTGAATAACATCTCTAAAGGGTTAACCTTCCACCCATAGGTTTTAATTTTGAATTCAAAAATAAATTTTAAGGTATTAGAACTCAAATATTAATTCATGAAAATTTAGCTAAAAAAAAAAAACAAGAATTTTTTTTATATTATATTTTTATTTTTAAGACGCTTGGCTGCCTCAATTTGGCAGNTCATAAAAATTTAGCTAAAAAAAAAACAAGAATTTTTTTTATATTATATTTTTATTTTTAAGACGCTTGGCTGCCTCAATTTGGCAGCCGCATAGACTGACTCTTTTTTATAAATCTATGTTCCTCTTAAACATCATAAAAAGAATCTTAATCATGTCTTTGGATCAAACAAATTTACAATGCTATTTTAATTTTAAATATTAATCCAATATTATATATGTTAATTTCCTTAATACGTTAATTATTTACGTGACTTCATAAAAATTAAATAGGAATTATGATCTCATGCAACAATTGGAAGCAGAAAGAATCAAGGTAATGTATATATTTTTGAAAATAGTAGCTGGATTTCACGTGTAAGTTAATTATAAACTATACTGTAGCTAGCCTAATCAAATTATTGTCATTAAATAAATAGCTTGAATATGTCACTACGTACGTACCTAAAACGGCAAAATTAAAGAATATAATTTGAATGGTAATAGGACCATTTTAAATTACATTCCTTTCTTGTAAAAAAGAAAAGTACCCATATAACCGGTTTATATGTCTGGTTTTATGTTTGTATATGTAGACGTAGTAAAATAGCTAGAATGTCTTCAAGATGTAGTTTAATTGGCTGGGATCAAGTTTAATGGAACAAAGTTCACTCGTTCAAATTTATCTCTCACCTCTTGTGTAAACATGCCAAAAAAAAAAAAAAACACCAGCTAAAATGGATAATATAAGGTTATGTTGGTTTTTGGAGTAAGATGACTTTTGAATTATTTGTAGGTAAATTAGTGGGATGAAAAATAATTGACAAACCAAAAACATTATTGATCGGTTTGATCAATTTTTTTAAAAAAATTTCTATATAAAAAAAAGAAGACCGTAAATAATTTTTTAGCTCTTTCTCAAATCATCGGAGTTTGTTGGACCTCTCGATCAGAGATTACAAGAACTCAATGACTGTTTTTTGGCGTTACTCATTTTTCGTACTAACCAAACACGAAAAATCATTTTAAGGGAATACAAACTAAACCTAAATACATGTATTTTTGTTACCACATGGGGTTTCTATTTAATAAAGCTCTTTTGCTTTTATAAACCGCTTCGTGTGGCCCTTAAAATGGATCGAATCATTTTTGGTTTCATTGCTTACCGTTTTGTTGTTGGTGAGTCCCCTCCATTTCATTTGTGTTTGGAAAAAATAAAAGTGAAAGATGGGTGTTGCAATCAAGCATCCTATCAGCCCCAAAAAGGAGATTTAATTAGGGTTTGACACTAGTTAAATTCTTTTTTTAAAAAGTGATGCTACTTTTTTTGAGGTCAAAATCAACTCATAGGGAAGTTTTCCCACATGAAAACAGCTTGAAAATGGATGTCAGACGTCAAAAAGACAGGTTTTTTCAGGAAGCCTGAATGGCCTGGCCAAATTCAATGTTTTTTTGTAACAAAAGCCGACCATGTGAAGCAAAATTGAGCTATAAAAGGACACAGCAAAATCTAGGGTAGGACACAGTTCTACGCACTTTCGGACACACTACGCACATTCTGCACGTGCAACCCTCCGATTATAGGATTCCTACTGTGATAAAAGCAAATTTCGATGGTGTAAGGATTAAGGATGGAAAAGTTGGTGGAATATTTGTTATCATCTTCCGTGATGGGAAACCCCAATTTTTCTGTGGCCATGTAAATCAAATGTGGTCCTCCTTAAATATAATCCACTTCGAATTTACTTGTATTATAAAATGTTATTAATGTGGTCCTACTTAAATATAATCCACTTGGAATTTACTTATATTATAAAATGTTATATTTAATTCATTTTGAGAGCGTTAGACCTTGAAAGTGTTAGAATATAATCCTCTCAATTTTAAATGAATTGTGAATAATATAATATTCAATTAGTTATAATAGAGAAGTATTTTTGTATTTTTTATTTTTTGAAAGGATAAAAATGCTTTTTTATTAAAAAAAAAAAAAAAAAAAGAGACAGATTTCTGAATTTTTTTTAAAAGAAGAAAAAAAAAAAAAAAAAAACTCACGACTCAAAATCTTTATGAGAGTTTTTATGGAAGCGAGGAGGAGGAGACGACTCTTATGTTGGTCAAAACTACGTCGCATTGAACAACGGGCCAATCATATGGCCCAATGAGTCAACGCCGTAGATCGATTCGGTGCCTTTCATTCGCCAACATTCGTTTTGGTATCTGTTGACTGGCTCGCTAGTAGGAGTTTGGAAAGGGTTGATGAGTCTTTCAACATTCGTATTCCTTCTCATGGTTTTAGCCGGCTTTGCTTCATAAACTATTTTTTGCGGATCAAAAAAAGATTTTAGTTACTTATAAAAAAAAAAAAAAAAATTGAGTTAATTTTTTTACCCCATTTTTAAATCAAAATGCTATTAATAAATACTGCAACATTAAATTAACGATTTTTTTTTTAACGAAAATTTTTAAAAATTCATTAATAAAAGATCAAGAGTGTAAAAACTCTTATAATAAAACATAACTAAATACCATGAAATTAAAAAAGTCATAAATACAATAAAGAAAAATTTTATAATTAAATTCTATTTATGACATCATTAGAGTGCTAACTCACATACAACTTCAGTTATGAAGTATATGTTCCGAACAAAATATATCTAAGAGCATTTTCAGTGGTAATAACTATTATAACTAGTTAAAAAGTATAATTTTTTATTTTAGTTACCCATTTGTTAATGCTAATTCTAACAGATTTTTTATTCTATTAGCTACTTGTTTTAAAATATTATTTCACATTTTTTTATTATATTATTGTCAATACTTAATTAAAGGAAAAAAGTAATATTAAAAATAATATTACATTGTATTAAAGTTCGATCTAGTGTTATACAGTGAATAACTATTTGTAATTATTTACTGTAGTAGTTAAGGTATAATAGTTAATTCTGAGCTATTTTGTTAGAGAAAAAAATTATTAAAATAGTTAAATATAATTATTTTCTTAATAACTAAAATTTTAAAAACTTATTTTTTCACCGTGAAAGATAATCCTCAATAAAGATGTAGTTGCTAGAAGCACCCTACAGGGAACCAGCATGTTGCATCATATATAACCAACTAAAAAGTCTGAGGAGGAAATGAAAAGAAAGAAAGAAAAAAAAGTGGTGACAAAGAAGGCAATGCCGCGTCAGGGAATAGAGCAGAACTGATGTGGCGATAGAAAAATAGGGACACACGCCAAACACGTTACACCAAATATTTAGAGGGTGAATATTAAATGTACATCACGTGCTTCATCACACAGCCCTAGGTTCACGTTCACATGCTGTTCACGAGCTTCCTCACTGTTTTTTAGTGCTCTCTGTCTCTCTCTGGGGCGAGTTTCTTATCGGTTTTGTTAGATGTAATCGAGGATCCATGACATCTCGACACGTTTTAATAGGCCCACATCCCTTGAACACGTGGCGCTTGCTCGCTGTGCCAAACGTGTTTCTTCTGCAATGGGGATGATCATGGAGCCGCCCAAATACGCGTGATGTTCGACCGGTGTGCGTTTGATGTGTGAATAATAAAAAATAATAATAATAATCGCTTGCCTTGTATTTTATGGTAATTTCCGATAATTTACATAGATTATATAAGGACAAATAATTGTTAATTATGAATTAACCCCAACTTTTTAAAAAAGAGCGAAAATGAGGCCACGCAACTTTGGGTTGGAATCACTTTCAACTTTTTTGTTGCCTTTGATTCTACTCAATTAAGGGCCACCAACAAACTGCTTTAGAGTAGTTACTGCCCTAATAAGTAGTCTTATAATCTTTATTAAGCTTCAAACCTCAAACTTATCAGATTTCTTTTTCTTTTCTTTATTTTTTCCCTTTTACTTTTTTGATTTCCTAGGATTTCTTTTCGTTTAACTTTCAAAATGATGATACCTAAGAAAGAATAAATCATTATAAACCAATGGTTGATAGGATCGTTTGGTTGTGTCTCTTTTCTTTGCTTAAGGTTTTGGACCAACGCGGTCAACCTTAATAGTTAGCTCGTTTTTTATTTTTGCCTACAATAAACCTTACAAATGTTCCACACAAACACAGCACTCGCACTTGATGAAGAGAGAGAGAGAGAGAGAGAGAGAGAGGGGACAAATTATGACGAATCTAAAGACTAAGAAAAATGAATTAAAAAATAAGCAATGAGAAAGCATAAATATTGAAACTTATTGATAGGGATATTCATAGATCTTCTATGTGAGGGGATTAAGCAATCCCCTTTCTTATTCTTATTCTCAAGACTCTAAAGTCAATTTTTTTAAAAAAAAATGTATGATTTTTCATGCTGTCCTCCAAAATATGAGGGACCGATGAGATATATATATATATATATATTTTAGAAAGCAATACCACGAAAGATAAGGAAAACGCTAAAGTAGAAGTCAAAATTTCAATGAAACGAAAGCTAAGTGAGTACTATGGTTTTGAATATTGAAAGATGGGCAGTCAAAACATTTCCCTTGAATGATTTCATATGTAATTGTGTGAATATCTAAATTAAATTTGCAGAAAAAGAAAATAACTGCGCCTTCATGACCTAACTTTGGATCTTTGTTTAATCTGATGTCAATGTGTAATTGAGTAATGTGATTTGTCCATATTCTCTCTTTTTTTTTTTTTGTTTGTTTGGCACGTCGATACATAGAGAGATAATTTGAGAAATAGAATTCGAATTAATGAAATTCACTTTATGAGGCTTAGTTTCTAACCGATTGAACTACTACTTTAAGACATTATTCAAATTATTTGGAGAGAGAGGTGTGTGTTTTGAAATGTTTGAGTAGGTGGATTTAGATATTCTCAAATGATTTGTCCGAATTCTCTTCCTTTTTTTTGGGGGGGGGGGGGGGGGGGNGGGGGGGGGGAGGGGAGAGGAGACACGTCTCCCCACGTTCATACAAAGAGTGAGAATTTGGAAAGTGGAATTCAAATTAATGACATCCGCTTTATGATGCGTATTTTCTAATTGATTGAACTACTATTTTGAGACATTATCCAAATTCTTTAGAGAGAGCGGTGTGGGTTTTGAAAGAATAATTTTAGAAGTCTCTCCAAAAAAATAAAGTACATTTTTATATCAAATTAAAAAATTTGATATAAACAAATATATATTATCTGCGATTAATTCTGAAAGAAAAGAAAGAAAGTGGGAAAAAATAAGAATAACCATGTCACATGATGTACATTCCACTTACTTTTTCCTGTATTGCTCAGAAAAAAAAAAAAAAGAAAAAGAAAGAAAGAAGAGTCACATGTTATACATGTGCACCGAGTTATCGTGTCGCTTTCTTGAATGAAGAAAATAATTATTGCCTGCTTCTTTTGGCGAGAGAATTAAAAATAATTTTGAGTATTTAGTAAATATATATTATTTTTTAATTTAAATTGTTTGTTAACATTTATTTATTTATTTTAGGAGTAGGGAAAAAAAAAAATTATGAAGCAAAGAAAGGCATTTATTATCAAGAAGATAAACAGTAGAAAAAAGTAACATTAAATAATCATCTGCAAGTAGTATATCAGGTGTTTTTCCCCTGTTTCCCACTGTGTCGCTCAGCAGCAAACAAACAAACCAACACAAAATTGTTGCCGACTACTTCTCAACCTCCAACGAATTAACCATAGTTAATTTCCAATGCCAAAACCCTCTTAACCATGGTTATATATTTTATGCATGTTTAAGATTTAGCAGAGAAATTAAAAATGAAAAACCCCATTTGTTCCTCTCCCCCAGTCTGTCTGACCTTCACTTTGCTAGAAAGAGAAGAGAGAAAGAGAAGGCGTTCGTTTGCTCTCGTTATTGTTTTGTGAACTAACTGCCCTGTTTGTTTTCCTGCAAGAATTTTATATCCCCAATTGAACTTTCACTTACCCGGGAATCTTTACACTCAGACTATTATTTACTCTGCTGTCTTATCCAACCGCCGCTTCATGATCCCATTTCTCTAGCCGAGCCTGGTGTGTATTGTCTCTCTCAATTCCTCTATTGTTGTTGTATTTTCTGGCTCAATTTTGGTTCCTTTTTTTTTTCTTTCTGGGTTTTCTTTCTACTTAGAGATTTAGAGCTTGTGAGATCTGAATTTGTAGCTATGGTTTAAGAAAATGATGTGGGGTTTGTTGTTTTTGGTCGATTGTAACGTATTGGATTTGAGCTCAGTGCTAGAAAAACAGGGTTTTTTCATTGCTTAAAGGGTTTTGGGGACCGAGATTTGATCTGGGTATTGAAAATTAGAGATTTTTTATTGTGGGTAATTTGTTTTTGGGGGTTGAGAGATGAAGATTGAGGTGGGTTTGGGTGGTGCGGTGTGGAATGATGAGGAGAAGACCATGGTTGCGACGGTTCTGGGGACTCGGGCTTTCGATTACTTGCTATCGAACTCGGTTCCAAATGAAAATTCGTTAATGGCTGTGGGAAGTGATGAGCATTTGCAAAATACGCTTTCGGATCTCGTGGAGAGCCCGAACGCCTCGAACTTTAGCTGGAATTATGCAATCTTTTGGCAACTTTCAAGGTCCAAGTCAGGGGATTGGGTTTTGGGGTGGGGGGATGGGTCTTGTAGGGAGCCTAAGGAGGGGGAGGAGCCTGAAGCTACGCGAATTCTCAATCTTCGCCTTGGGGATGAGACTCAGCAGAAGATGAGGAAAAGGGTGCTTCAGAAGCTGCACAAATTGTTTGGGGGATCAGATGAGGATAATTATGCCTTAGGATTGGACCGGGTTACTGATACGGAGATGTTCTTTCTTGCATCGATGTATTTCTCATTCCCTCGAGGCGAGGGCGGTCCAGGAAAGTGCTTTGCGTCTGGGAAGCATGTGTGGCTCTCGGATGCTATGAAATTGCAGTCTGATTATTGTGTCCGGTCGTTCCTTGCTAAATCTGCTGGAATCCAGACCATTGTTTTAGTCACAACTGATGTGGGTGTGGTTGAGTTGGGTTCAGTAAGATCTGTGGGTGAAAATTTAGAATTGTTGCAGTCAATAAGATCATCATTCTCGGCACGTCCCTCACTAGCAAAGGTTAAGCTAGTGCCAGCATTGCCGGTGGTGAGTGAGAAGAAAGATGAAAACGCCCCTATTGTGAATTTGGGGATGGTGGATAGAGTGGAAGGAATTCCAAAGATCTTTGGGCAGGATTTGAACTCGGGTAACTTGATTCGTCCTCCATACCGGGAGAAACTTGCTGTTAGAAAGATGGAAGAGAGGCCATGGGAAGTCTTCCCTAATAGGAGTAAGATTGCATATCCCAGCCCGCGAAATGGTCTCCATAGCTCAAGTTGGAGCCAGATTCATGGTGGGAAACAAGGGAGTCCATCAGAAATTTATTGTTCGCAGACCCCAAATAACTTCCAGGAGCTTGTTAATGGGGCTAGAGAAGAATATCGGCTAAACCACTACCAGCCACAAAAGCAGGCGCAAATGCAAATTGATTTTTCAGGGGCCACCTCAAGGCCTTCTGTGATTACCCGGCCATTTAGTGCTGAATCTGAGCACTCAGATGTTGAAGCCTCATGCAAGGAAGAGCGAGCAGGTGCAGCTGAGGAACGGAGACCCAGGAAACGAGGCAGAAAGCCTGCAAATGGAAGAGAAGAACCGCTCAATCATGTGGAGGCAGAGAGGCAGCGGCGGGAGAAGCTTAACCAACGGTTCTATGCATTACGAGCTGTTGTGCCCAATATATCCAAGATGGACAAAGCGTCCCTTTTGGGAGATGCCATTGCTTACATCAATGAGCTTCAGGCTAAGCTCAAGGTCATGGAAGTAGAGAGGGAAAGATTTGGGAGCACTTCAAGAGATGCATCGACTTTGGAGGGTAACTCGAACACTGAAAACCTATATCGACCTCCAAATGTTGATATTCAAGCTGCCCATGATGAGGTTATTGTAAGGGTGAGCTGCCCTTTAGATTCACACCCTGCATCAAGAGTCATCCAAGCATTCAAAGATGCACAAGTTACTGTTGTTGAGTCGAAAATCGCCGCAGCAAATGACACTGTGTTTCATACATTTGTAATCAAGTCTCAAGGATCTGAGCAATTGACAAAGGAAAAGTTGATAGCAGCATTTTCTCGGGAATCCAACTCCTTACAGCCATTGTCATCAGTTGGGTAGTATGAGAATCAGATTTAGTGTAGTCCATAGGTAATACGTAGTGGAGAACCAGATTAAAAGCTTTCTTTTACAGGTTTTGATATACAGCAGTGGATCCTATAAGGGAATGCAGTGCCGGCTAAAGTAGAACAATTACTACTTCTTGACTAAGTAGGGCAGCAAATTTTCTGTGATTGTTTATAGTATACATATTCTGTTATAAGGGAAGTATTCTTGCTAGGTGAATCAAATTTGTCAGTTAAAATGACTGTATTATTGTTCGTTAGTAGTATCAGACAATTTTGTACTGTTTTTTTATGCCAGTTTCTCAAAGTTGTAGTTATTTACCTAGTTCTTTGCTGAATCAGCATGTTACTTGTAAACCCACTGCTGCTTGTGCCCTCTTGAGGGATCAAAGTTTTATGAGATATATGAATTTGATGCATAAATGAGTTATTTGTTTTTGTTTTGGCATTTATTTGCTGTGCTCTTATTTATTGTCTCCTTTGTCCTTTGCAAGCCATTTGATGGTCTACTCTTGTTCCCAATTTTGTAAGGCAGTTTACTTCTTCTGCAATGACATGAATAGCAATGTCTGGACTCTGGTTAAATGTATCGTCAGACATTTATTTTGTTTAGTGTGTCGTCAATAAATCTATGCTTTCAATTAATCACTTTTATGAGATGAGTATTTTGGGGAAGCAACAGTCGTTGAATAGTTTTTGGTTGCATATCCCGAGTTCTGTTTTCATGGGAATGCAGTTTTGTAGGTTATTTCCCTCACTGAAAGGGGAAAAAAAAAAGGGTTTCCAGTGCATTATCCAATAATTACCTTCCCTTAATGATAATAATAATATTCTAATTTTGCTTTGTGCATAAAGCAAATATATCCTATTCCTCTTATTATTGCCTAGAATTGCAGCCGTTTCTTGTCAATCTAGCAATTCCTATTTGGTTGCTTAGAGACACGATCTCAACTTCTTTTGTTGTTCCTAAAAAAGTGATCAAGTCGACACCCCATTAATCAAAACACGCTCATGCTGAACTGATACCTTCTATTTCAAGGGGAAACAGACAAACAAACAAACGATGGAAACTGAAAACTTGAATTTTTCCTTTTCCTGTGTTGTCTTAACAACCAAATGAAGTGCTTTTTTGTGTAGATGCACATGAAAATGATGAAAGAATAGATCCTCTTCTCAAAATCTTAGGCGGCCATCCTTTTAATATTTTATCCTTTCCATAAAGCGATTTGAGGTATCTCCAACCTTGTCAACAACAACAAAAACAACTTGGGTGCAAGTATATTGAACATACGATGTTGTGGTCCAATGATATCAGCTAGCGTCGCACCTCCCCTCCCCCCATCCCCATGAGGGCTGTTTAATTCTTTCATGTGGCCTACGTCTTTTCCACCATTGAATTTTTGCTTGGTGACAAAAATCATGTGGTGCATGTGTTGCCTTTTAAAGCTAAAGTAAGCGCCTTGAAAAACTGAGCCGAAAAAAGTACGGCAAATATCACCACCTCCCCCCCTAAAATCAGTCTTACTGAGCAAGCCCGTGTCAAATTCGCGTACACGTAGACTTGGCGTGTGGTTCAATTTCAAAGAATCTTCAATAGACCAAAGATTTTTTCTTCTGCCCTCAACACTGGCCCGCCACCGCATAGTATTTTGACATGTGAACCGGCTTTTTATTTTCTAAATCAGCCAATTTCTTTTACGCGTTATGAGTCTTATGACCAAGTTAGCGGCTGTGTGACGGTTTTTTTTTAAACTTCAAAATAAATTTGGGACCGATGGATGTGGGTCCAGTTGATGAAGGAGAGAGGAGAACCTTCTGATCGGAAGATGTGTAGGGTGGATATGGTTGAGTGGTGAGCGAGCATGAAAGAAACCCATCGTATATTAAATCAAATCATAGTGGATCTGTGTATGTCAAGGGGGGCAGATTTGTCACGGCCGACACATGATCATGTGAATTAAATTAAATCCAAACATTGACCATTCCGGTCTAAATCAAGACCCAGCTACAATAACGCTCAGTCAGCACGCTTTCGGCACGAATATATATATATATATATATATTTTCTCTTGGTTAAGGAAGTAACAGCCAAACACCTATAAGATATTAGTGAAAATATTATTTCTATTAAACAAAAAGAATGATTGGTGGTGATAACAAAAATAAAATAAAATAAAGAAAAAAGAAAAAGAACTTGGAACAGAAAGCAACGACAAGAGCCTTGGACGGATGTACATGTACGACTAATTGAAGTAATTTTTAAAATTATTATTAAATTTTAAAAGTTACGTGTCATATTTAAGGATGCAAGAAAAATTATAATACTTCTCTCTAATTCATTCAACAGTCAAGACAACCGGATTTCAAACAAGCGCGTGGGCCACACTTTCTAGTAAAGAAGAAAAAAGCGGAGTATGGGAATTGGGACACGTGGACATGCAATTGAATTGTAGATGTTTGTCGCCATTACAAAATGACAACGGAGTTCCACAAATTGACGCAAATGCCACTCCGTTTTGAATTTCAACCCTCGATCGTCAAAGCTGAGGAGTGAGGAGTGAAAGACAGCGACTCCCTTTTGAGTCATCTTCTTCTCAGCCATGCATCAGCCTAACCGACAGGTTCGATCTCTGCTCTCTATCTTTCTCGTATTTACAACATTACCACTCACTTCTCTTTTAACTTTCTGATTCAAATATAACGAACATTCTTGTTACTTAGGAGTTAGGGCGCGTCTGGTTTATGGGAATTTTCCATTTCTTTTTCTTCTTCTTCTCTCTCTCTTTGGAATCTTGGAGATTGAGAGTGATCTTCATTGCTCAAAGAACAATTAGAAACCGACTATAAAATGAACTACCCAACTTAAACCTAATTACATGGCGTAATGAATGCGAGGTTGAAGGAAAATAAAGGGGGGGAAACTGACTGTATATAAGCTTTTTGATTATTCCCCCATGTATTTGGTTTTTTAAAGCCTCTTGCATGGAAAATTTAGCTTCATTTTCCACGTTTTAAGTACAAGCTTATACTATTTCATAGCTTTTTCTGCCATGGTCCTGTGAATCAAACACACTAGGGCATTGGAAATTAATTAGATTTCAGCTTTTTAAGTGCTAAGTTTGTCAGATAGGAGTGTATATATTCTACGGTTTAATTTTGGTTTCTGTAGCGCTAAATTGGAAATGAAGGGAAATCCTTAAAGAAAAAAGAAAAAGGAAAGAATGCTGGATGTGCTTTTATTTATGCCAAATGTGCTGTCTCTCCACAAAATCAAGCATATATAATGTGTATCATAGACTCTAGATTTTAGGCAGTTTTTTTGTGGCAAGTTTCATAACCATTGACTGTATGCAAAATTGGATACATGTTCATAAAAACTTGGAATTTTATGTAAGTTGCGAAATCTACTCTGACTTAACTGAGCAGCGTTATACCAAAATCAACGCTCAACGACAATTTTCTTATTGGTTCATTTCAGCATACTTTTCAGGATAATTCAGAGAGCTTGGATAAAAAAGACAAGCAGCATGAAGATAATCTTAAATTTCTGAAGACTCAGATAAACCAGTTAGATGAATCTATACGTGATTTACAAGGTATATTCCATCTTTGGGGTTGGGGGGAAGGGTATTTATGCATATCAAGCTTAAGTACAAGGGTTGTTCTGTGCTGACTTTCTAGTACTTGATTTCAGTTAAAGCTCTAGTTATATAATACTGTGAAATCTTTTCTGTGCTGACATAGATTTTAGTGAGTCTTGGAAGGTATCATTGTTCAGCAAATGTGGCTGAAACAGCTAATGATAATTCTTCTCACACTGAGGAGGAAACAATGGGACAGATATTGCAGCAAGAAAACTCTGCAGCTGGTATATTTTGCTGGTTGAAAGCTAATCATTTAAGTCAGGCATTGGATTTGCCATTAACCAAGGATGTTCTGGGTGTTGTAGCTAGTCTTGCCAGAGTTGATGATGATAACCTTAGTAGGTCAGCAGTTTTCATCCTCCACACCTTTCCTATGTCACTCAACAATTGAAAGCAACAGCTAGTCAGACTATGTTTACTCAGATAATTTTTTCTTCTGATAATGAAATTTGTTTTTCTTGGCGATCAACCATAGTTTTAAGATTTCTGAAATAGCTGCTATTGCCATTGATCCTGTAGTTCATATCATTTTCACAAACAACCCTAAAATATTGGTTTTGTTACTAACAACCCCAAAGTTCATGATCAGATGGACATCTGGACTCTTTATGGGGGGTTCTACAGTCTACTAGATACTAAGAGCATGTTTGGTTGGGCATTTCAAAAAGTGTTTTCTCTTTTTAAATGCTAAAAACAAGTTTAAGCTATAATTATTCAAACAAGTTTTCAGATGTTGCTCCCACAGAAACACTTTTTAGAAAACAAAATATAAAATACTTCTAGAAAATTTACTCACCTTCGTATAAAAATGTTTTGAAAATGCGTTCTCAGTTTTTTAAAAACAAGTGAAAAACATCTTTGAAAATATGGTTCAATCTTTCATGCAGACTAACAAGTGGAGGCTGACCTCTCTTTTTTTTTTTTTTTAAAAAAAAGAAAATAAAAGCAGAGACTGGCCTCTAAGGGTGGAGGCTGCCTCTTCACCGGAGGTGAGGGAGGTGGGTGCCCCCTAAGAGGGCAGCCACCCACACGGATACAGGGGGTGGCTCACGGCCATTCCCATTGACATAGGGGTTGCTCGTGGCTACCCCCACCAACAGAGGAGTAATTTGTGACCACCCCTCACCCCACCCATGATTTGTTTTATGATTTTTTTATTTTTATTTTTTTGCTTTTTCAGAAATGAGTATAATTGGGGACAAACTCATTGAGTTAAAAGATAAAAATTAAAACCCAAGAAGCGATTTAATAAAGACATTGAAATTCAGGAAGTGGTTCAATAATTTCCCCTTTTAGTTTTGTTTCTTTATGTTTTGGAAAATTATGTTTAGTTTAGTTTTTTAGTTTTTTTCTCTCTTTTAGAAACGCTTTTCAAATATTGTTGTCTGAACAAGTTTTCAGATGTGGACTACACAAAACACTTTTCAAATTTCATTTTTGAAAATACTTTTCAAAACTCAATACAAAAACACCTTTAGAAACTTATCCAAATGCATTTCAAAAGATTCTCTGCAATTCTGATTTAATTTAAACTGGGATGGTCATAGAATAGTTTTCAGAAATGGCAAATGTGGGAATTTGTAATCTAGTCTTACATTTTGGTCACAGGCTTCTCTCGGAGTACTTGGGAGTAGAGACTATGCTTGCAATAGTTTGCAAGACATTTGAAGGTGTTAAGGCTTTGGAGAAGTATGATGGGGAAGGTGTAGTAAATAGCAGAACCGGTCTACATTTGCTTGGATCTTCTATTGGGAAGAGAATAAATGGCCGGTTCCTTGTCATTTGTCTTGAAGATTTAAGGCAAGAGTACCCTACCTTTGCCCTGTTTTTGTTCAAGTAATTATTTGTTATGTAAAGACTAACTATTGTTTTTTCTCAGACCATATGTTGGTGGATTTGTAGCTAATGACCAGCAAAGGAAACTTGATCTTCCAAAGCCAAAATTACAGAATGGGGAGTGTCCGCCTGGCTTTCTTGATTATGCAGTGAACCTGATCAATTTGGATAGGCGAAATTTATCTTGTCTTACTGCCAGCGGACATGGTTTGAGAGAGACATTATTCTATGGCCTCTTCTCTCGCCTGCAAATATACAGAACCAGGAGCGAGATGCTACTTGCTCTCACATGTATAACTGACGGAGCCCTGTCTTTAGATGGTGGGATGATTAAGAAACCTGGTGTATTTGACCTTGGCAGTCGGTTAGTATCAGATTTAGAGTACATGAATTATATCGTACATTCACAGCATATTTTATAGGTTGATGTTTCTTTCTTAACCTGTATGTGTCTCTGTATGAAACTATTTTGTAATTCTTGAGAATTTCTCTGTGGCAATCCAATATAGACCACTGATTTTTAACCTAGACGCTTACAGCTCAGATACAGTTTTATTGGATTTGAAAATTTGCACGAATGACTTTGTGCCATCAGATTTATATCCTTCTATCCTTTGTATATTATATGCAGGCCCTTCCTTTTCAGAATATAAATAAGGATTATTTACTTATAATTAATATATATATTATTCCCTTGTTATTGATATCTGATGTCATTGTAGCAATAAGCATGATAATGAATATCTTTTCTGCTTTTAGGAAAGATGTAGAGGTAAAATTTCCCGTAGCCTCTGGAAAATCAAATGCACCAGTGACCTACATCCAAACTGAAGATATGATCAAGAAGTTGGAATGGGAAAGATCTAAATTTGTAGAGGATATGCAAAGAGAACAACAATTATTGGACCATGCAACAGCCAACTTCACAAGACAAGCATAAAAATTTTCGGACAGGAAGCTTAGCAGATGTGATGCATGCACTGCCTTTCAGGCCATCTTAGCAAAGTATAATGAAGTCATGGCCTCTATTATTGCAGTAGTTTTGTTTGTTGTCTAGTGGGAATGTACTATAACCTCTTATGACCAAAACTTTAGCCAGTCTTTCTCAACCTTGAAGGTTCGGAAATCAAAACAGTATTCAGGCCGAGGAATTTTAGGAATTTTATGTGGCTTGATTAACATCGTGTAATTTTGTGACTTTGTTGTTGAATCGAACACAGAAGACCAGGTTTGTTTTATTCACGATGGTATTTACTTTTGTCTAGCAATTGATGTGCAAAATCTTTTACTCTGCATGACTGCATATGCTTGCTTAGTATTTTGACAAATTGATTGCATTAAATCTTGTGTTCCATGACTTTATATGACAAAGAAACTCATATTTTTAGCATTATTGGTCAGGTTGGATTGTTCCTCTTCATTCTGTTAAGAGGTCGCCATGTTGGGTTGTGATACAATTTTTATACGACACCATAACTCATGTTAATGTCTTGAAGCTTATTATAACTATTAGTTTATTCAGCACTTCATACTCTTGTTTTGCTCCTCCTTTGAAGGCTGCAACTGCAGCTACACATACATTTCAGACAACACATTTACCTTCTGTTTTGTGTTTTCAATCTTTCTTTTTTGAAGGCCTTGCTCAATGCATTCGTTTAAGCTGCATCGTCTTTATGAACAAATTCAAGTGGGGGAGGGGAAGCATATTATTTACTGATCACAATGCCATATACAGTAAAAAAGAAACTATCCTCTAATAGAGGGCTTTGCCGGGTATGAGAAAACAAAAAGCCCAGTCTTCATTTTGTCCTGACCAAATTTTGAAGAATTGAACATGTTGTCACTGCAATTGAGATGGGTGGTGATCATGGCAATCAGCTACTTCACGATTCCCTTAACCTCTTCAACTACAGGCAAAGATCTCAGTACAATTGAGTTGGGTGGTATCCATGTCAATCAGCTACTTCATTTGTTTCCTAAACCATGTTAAACCTCTGTAACTGCAGGCATAGATCCATTGTCCACATCTCTGTTTTCATTATTTTCCTTGACAAACTTCGCACGACAGTTGCGCGAAATATGCCCTTTCTTGCCACAATTGTGGCAGAATTTGGGCCTTCCATCCATCTCTGATTCTCGTCTATTCCATCGCATGCCCGGTGGCTTCAGATCTCTGCTATTTGGTATAAATTTCCGGATGTTGTGATCGCCCAACAGAGTAGAAGATTCTCTTTGCTTCTCTTGGCTGCGACACTCTTCCTCAATCCTCAAATGATCCATCAACTTCCTGAAAGGTAGATACTCCTCACGCATCAACTTGATGCAGAAATCCTTCCAAGATGGTGGAAGTTTGGAAATGATGACACTGACATGAAAGTTCTCATCAATCGACATTCCGGCCGCAACAATAGCGTCTGCAATGTTGTTGAATTCTTGAACTTGTTCAACTACAGGTCTTTCTTCAACCATCTGGAATTCAATGTAATTCTTAACTTGAGATCTCTTTGTTCCAAACTCCTCATAAAGATAAACTAATTTCAGCTCTTCCCACAGTTCTTTAGCACTCCCAGCTCTTTTAGAGTATTGGTAAAAGAGAGGGTCAGACAGAGAGCTCAAGATGTTGCTACGGCAAATACAGTCATCATTCACCCACTTTAGCTCATCATGTTTGGCTCGAGCAATTTCTTCAGCAGTTGCTTCCCGGCCTAAAGAAACACTTGGGCATGGGTCAGTGAGTACATATGCAATCTTTGATTGCTTTAAGAAAATTTCCATTTGCTGTGCCCAGCAACGGTAATTCTTCCCATAAAAACGGTGGGTGGCAATAGCAACAACTTCTTGGGAAGCAAGATCACTCACTGAATTACATACATCTTCAGTTTGTTTACCATCAAGGTGGGATCTACATTTTATTCAGTAAATATTTCAAATCAGTCGATCTTTCAGCTACCCTCTTAACCATCAAGAAAAGGTTCTAATGCATGACATATTATAAGTAGTAAGTACAAATAACACTATTTGCTTGGAACATTAATTCAATGACCAGAGTGATGCAACCCTAGTACACATATGAATGGACCTTAATCCTAATTTACGCAACCATGTAGTTTCTCTATCATTAATTTTAATCACAATGTCGATTCAAAAGACCATGTCAAAGCTGGCTTTTCAAACTCCAACAAAAGTAATCTCACCTTAACTTCAGTTCCATCTTACTGACGGCTTCCTCTATAGCAGGGACACTCTTCCTGAAGGCTGACCATTGTTCAGTTGACAAACTAATTCCTGAAACGCAACAATACAGACGATAATGAGAAAGTAACGAGAATAGAGAAAAAGGTAACAAAAAAATAACAGTATGCATATATGTTCACCTTTGGCAGTTGGAATCTGCTTTCCATCCTTCTCATAGAATTCCCTAATTGACACCAAAGTTTTCCCTCTGAAATCTTGAATTACCACCCTCCTCTTGTTTGAAAGCTGAATCAACCAACAACTATTTACTACTTTTATATTTCCATTTTTCTAAAGCCCAAGATAATTAGCAAAAAAAAAAAAAAAAAAAACTTTCAAATTCACTTTTCCTTGTATTAATTAAGGTCATTTCAGGAAAATGAGAAACCTTCGATTTAAAATCGATTGAGTTTTCCTTCCCTTCCCTAGGTTTTCTCAGCAACAAAGAGAAACTAGGGTTTTCGAACAACCCAATTTCCTATAACTTCAAATTTTATTTATTTATTTTGGTCTCAAAGAGAGCGCTAGGGTTTGGTCACCTTGCAAACAACGCGGTCTCCGCCGTCATTCACCTCCTTCTTCAGCCTTGTCTCCTGCTCCTCATCCTCCTCCTCCTGCTCCACCTCCTTGGTCTCCTCGCGAACATTCGAATCGGCCAGCTTGCCGTCGCCTCCTCTTCCTTCTTCGTCCTCCATTGTCGAGAGCAGGAAATTCTCCACCACGCTCCGCACAAGCCCCTTGCGCTGGGGTTCGAAGAGGTCTATCCCTAGTCGCTTCGAGGCCGCGAGTCGGACCTCGAACTCGGTCATCTCCTCCACGTTCGCTTTCCTCAGTATGTCGAGCACTGTTTCCTCGATTTTCCGTCGAGTTTCAGGGTCCATTTCCCTCCCGGAAAAAAAGTAAGCAATTTTCTCGGAAATTTTTTGTATTCCAGGAAAGTTAGAGAGTGTTTGCCTCGTGGCAACGACAAATGTCGGACAGTTTGAACTGAAGTACGTTTCACAGTTCAGATTCCAGAGTTTCGGACTTAAGGCTTGAGAAATTAGCGGTCGGGAAATTTAGGCGCAAAAAAATAAAACAGGTTCCACCGAGACTTGAACTCGGGTTACTGGATTCAGAGTCCAATGTCCTGACCACTAGACCATGGAACCATTTTATGAATTTCAAGCCGCCATTTATATCTAACCTAACTTAGTAGTGTAGAACATAAACTTCGTATTCATTTAAATAGCTATTTATTCAGCACCTTTAAAATGTTACGGAGAGTCATACCTTTTAAAGAAAACAAAAATATATTACACTATTAAATTTATTATTTGTAACGTCATATGAAAATAAAATATTTTTACTTATGCTTTATTATTTGAAAGCTTACTCTAAAATGTTACAAGAGAGTCATTCCCTATGGTAGCTAACTACCCTAACCGAACAACTAGATGTTGTGCTCTAAATACCAGTTATTCTCCACACACAAAGAATATATATTTTTTTTTTGAGAAAAAAAATGGAAAACGCAATTCTTTTATGAAAGAATAGCTATTTTTCTAATCTTTTAGATGAATATTTATTTCTCATTTATGAAAGTAGCTATTCTATAGTAGTGATTTGCAACTAAATAATAGAATAACTATTCTAGTCACTCCATTTCTGGTCCATTTCTATCTACTAAATGTAACCTTAGTTGTCTTAATAAAAGAATCAATTCTAATAAGTAGATAACTTTACCTAACTAGGGGCCATGCATGTTGCACTCTTCAATCTACCATGAGTAGGAGGAGAAAGGCAAATTTCATTTCTTTAGAGTATGAGTCCATATGTGACCATCACAAAGAGCATGTCTCATCAACCCAACAACCTAGGGATGAAAGAGTCTTCATAATCAATTGTTGATTCAACCATGTAGAAGCAAAAGCAGCCAACAGAGAGTTGAAATTATATATAAATCATCAACGAAGTAGATGTGTCACACCATTTACACAATTATATATGACCTTTTGCATGTAAAGATTATGATTAATAATAAAGAATTATTTATTATCCTATAAGCAAGTATTTAAAGGTCTAAACAAACNAACTCGGGTTACTGGATTCAGAGTCCAATGTCCTGACCACTAGACCATGGAACCATTTAATGAATTTCAAGCCGCCATTTATATCTAACCTAACTTAATAGTGTAGAACATAAAGTTGGTATTCATTTAAATAGATATTTATTCAGCACCTTTAAAATGTTACGTGAGAGTCATACCTTTTAAAGAAAACAAAAATATATTACACTACTAAATTTATTATGTGTAACGTCATATGAAAATAAAATATTTTCACTTATGCTTTATTATTTGAAAGCTTACTCTAAAATGTTACATGAGAGTCATTCCCTATGGTAGCTGACTATCCTAATCGAACAACAAGATGTTGTGCTCTAAATACCTATCACCCTCCACTCACGAAGAATATATTTTTTTTGAGAAAAAAAAATGGAAAACGCAATTCTTTTATGAAAGAATAGCTATTTCTCTAATCTTTTAGATGAATATTTATTTCTCATTTATGAAAATAGCTATTCTATAGTAGTGATTTGCAACCAAATAATAGAATAACTATTCTAGTCACTCCATTTCTGGTCCATTTCTATCTACTAAATGTAACCTTAGTTGTCTTAATAAAAGAATCAATTCTAATAAGTAGATAACTTTACCTAACTAGGGGCCATGCATGTTGCACTCTTCAATCTACCATGAGCAGGAGGAGAAAGGCAAATTTCATTTCTTTAGAGTATGAGTCAGTATGAGACCATCACAAAGAGCATGTCTCATCAACCCAACAACCTAGGGATGAAAGTCTTCATAATCAATTGTTGATTCAACCATGTAGAAGCAAAGCAGCCAAAAGAGAGTTGAAATTATATATAAATCATCAACGAAGTAGATGTGTCACACCATTTACACAATTATATATGACCTTTTGCATGTAAAGATTATGATTAATAATAAAGAATTATTTATTATCCTATAAGCAAGTATTTAAAGGTCTAAACAAACATAAATTTTTTAATGAAATTATGCAATAGAAATTAAAATCCAAGAAATTGGCACCATTCATGGATTTAGTCACGTTTGCTTCAACCCTTCTTTGTGCGGCTGTCCTCGCCAAGATCATTTACCAGTGGCTTAATTGGAAGTCCTTAAATCAAACCAAAAGGCTTCCTCCGGGGCCACCAAGGTGGCCGATATTTGGTAACCTTCTCCAGTTGAGCCAACTCCCCCACAGGGACCTAGCCTCTCTGTGCGGCAAATATGGCTCCTTGGTCTACCTCCGCCTTGGCAACGTTCATGCCATCACCACCAACGACCCTAATATCATAAGCGAAATTTTGGTTCGTCAAGACGATGTATTTGCCTCCAGGCCACGGACTCTCGCCGCCATCCATTTAGCGTATGGGTGCGGAGATGTGGCACTGGCCCCATTGGGCCCGCATTGGAAGCGAATGAGGAGAATATGCATGGAGCACTTGTTGACGACAAAACGACTCGAATCATTTGCAAAGCACCGCGCCGAGGAATCCCAACATCTTGTACGAGACGTCTGGGAGCGGGCTCGAACCGGAAAGGCGGTGAACTTGAGGGAAGTGTTGGGTGCGTTCTCAATGAACAATGTGACGAGGATGTTGCTAGGGAAGCAATATTTTGGTGCTGAATCAGCTGGGCCTCAAGAAGCGATGGAGTTCATGGATATAACTCATGAGTTGTTTTGGCTTTTGGGCTTGATATACTTGGGTGATTATCTACCGTTTTGGAGGTGCGTGGACCCTTATGGCTGTGAAAAGAGGATGAGGGAAGTGGAGAAGAGAGTGGATGATTTTCACGTAAGGATCATTGAAGAACATAGGAGGGCAAGAGAGAGAAAGACGAAGGAAAGCGCAGGTACTGATCATGAAGATTTGGATTTTGTTGATGTCCTACTATCTTTGCCTGGTGAAGACGGGAAAGAACACATGGATGACATAGAAATTAAAGCTCTAATTCAGGTGATATATTTTTTTTTAACTCTATGATTGCAATATTATGTTTACTTATTTTCTTTATTTTTTTTTTATTTGTTTTAGGTTAGGATTCAAAGAAATTACTTATCTGAATTGCTAGCAATTAATAGAGCAAGTAATGTGACAGAGCTCAAAGGATACATATATATAACATAACAATTACCTACTTGAATTGTTAGCAATTTGGGCCTGTAATATTGTAAGATAATATCCCATATAGGACAATCTTGTCCAAATATATTTTGCATTGTCCAGTCATCTACCCGGCAGGTAAATCCTATATGGAGTCTCTTACATTACTTGCTAAAATTGCTAGTTTTGTAATTGCTATGGATCTAATTGTATAAAACCCACTTGTTCAAATAAATTTTAAACCGTTCAACTACCCTTTTTTAGATAGGTAAATACATCTCACGTTACCTATTCAAGTTACTAGAAATTTCGGGAATTGTCGTGGATCTTCTCAATTTCTTTTAAGACTACGCATTCTTAGTGGTGCTCATGATAAAACTTCAATGAAACATTGATTGACCAATTTGGTTGATGGCACTTTAGGACATGATAGCCGCTGCTACAGACACTTCAGCCGTGACCAATGAGTGGGCGATGGCCGAGGTGATCAAGCATCCACATGTCCTTCGAAAGATCCAAGAAGAGCTTGATTCAATCGTGGGACCCAACAGAATGGTCTCTGAATCTGATCTGGCCCACCTTAACTACTTGCGTTGCGTCGTACGTGAAACGTTCCGTATGCACCCAGCTGGGCCCTTTCTCATCCCACACGAATCTTTGTGCGCCACCACCATCAACGGCTATTACATCCCGGCGAAGACACGTGTCTTCATCAACACTCACGGGTTGGGTCGGAACACCAAGATCTGGGACAACGTAGAGGAGTTTCGGCCTGAGAGGCACTGGTTGGTCGATGGGCGCCGAGTCGAGATTAGCCATGGAGCCGACTTCAAGATATTGCCATTTAGTGCTGGGAAGAGGAAGTGCCCTGGTGCACCACTTGGTGTGACCATGGTTTTGATGGCTTTGGCTCGGCTCTTTCATTGCTTTGAATGGGCCCCGCCGGAGGGGTTGAGGCCTGAAGATATAGACACAACTGAGGTTTATGGGATGACCATGCCTAAGGCCCGACCCTTGATGGCCATTGCTAGACCACGCTTGGCGGATCATATGTACCTTTGATTAATATAAAGCCATTCAAAGTACTCAATTTTTCCAGATTTGCTAATGGCTTTCATCTTTATTGTCTAAAAGAAAATAAAATATTATAGTTTTTTTCTTTTTTTAATTAAAATTATAAGATATTATGGTTTTGAGATCAAAAGCTTTTTCTTAACGACAATATACAAGAATACACATAAAGATGTCTTTACAAGACTTTGTATAGCGACTGCATATCATCGTGAATATACGTCTAATATTCACCCTTAGAACTATCATATGCTAATCTGTTAAACAACAACATTAAATTTGAAACATATGATGTCCATAATTTCATAAGTAAATTGCTAACGAAACTTACCCCATGCAGTAAGCTCGATTTAGGTTGGTAATAAACATTAGAGAAATAATTGTATGCAGAAAGCATTTAGAGGAATTATTAACAGAATAACACATTAAATTTGAAATATGATTTTTTTTTGTTGACAAGTAATGCTTAAGAATAAGTATCACTCTAATCATGCTGGTTTGGAAACAATACATTTAGTAGGTTGTTTAAGGCATATAATTAAAAAATCACGTAACAGATCGAAAATCATGTTTTAAGTCTATTGTTGGGGAGCCCACCCCTTTTTCGTTTTTATGATCGTCCCCTCCTTCTTCCTTTTGGATCAGGAGTGAAAATGATTATTCCCTGTAATCCATTTCCTTATTTAATTAGAAAAAAAAAAAAGAAAAAAAAAAGTGCACAACATAATATGAATAAATATATCGCAGTCCATAACCATCCTCCACATAGTCTATGCGTGCCCTTCTCCTCTTCACCGTAGGGTATGTGTGTCTTGTGGAACATATGGTACAATTTGGGTACCTTAAAAATGTATAATAACCCGCTACTCTCTGGTCGTTTGATTGGATCAATATTCAATACCCAGATGTGCACGCAATTAGAGATGCCACAAGTGTGACCTCAGCCAGCAGGTAATTGTGTTGGTCTCGATAGCCCTAAGATCGAGAGTAAATAACATTTCAATTAACAATGGATCATAAGGTCGAGTCTTGAACTCTCTGAAAAGTCAAGCTCCTTATTTCTACAATTTCATATTATATTGTTAGTCATTCTTTCACTTACATTTCTAGCCTTCAAAGTTTTTGTTTACTGTAGAAGGATTTTTTTTTTTTTTTGGGGGGGGGGGGGGGGGGGNTTTTTTAAGGGCCAACATGCTAGTGTGATATGGTACTGCCACGTAAGATTAGTCGTAGAAGAGTTAAACAGATAGCATAACTTAAAATATATTCTTTTACGTGGGTGGGACTAGAGAATAAAAATTGATACATAACACCAATTTTTTTATTAGTGAGTTTGAGTAGAGAGAAAGAAAAAGGTTTGAATTAATGACATTCACTTTAGAGATGTAGTCATATATATTGAATTTATATTCTTCATCCTTATGATTGTTAAAAATTAATCTTTGATTATGTTTTTTTTTTTAAAAAAAAAAAAATAGAGTGAAATGTGCATTAAGATAGGGGGAAGTCTTAAAAAAAAAGGATAGATGGAAGTATACTTCCTCAAGTGATTATTTGATGTTTTTTTTTTTCCTCCCTTAATACAGGCAAAATATATGAATTTGAGAGCATTCCAATTTTCATGCTTTTGTTTGTAACATATATGATATGACCAAATAATTAAATAATCTTAAAAAGATTAGGTTATTTTGTTTTGGTATAAAATGATTTATTTGGAAAATATTTTTTTTTTATTATTTTATTTCAGGGTATTTGGTGCGACGAAAAATAATAGTCAACGAAAAATATTTTTGGTTTGACCGAAAAAGCTTTTTTACTTTTTGGAAAAAGGGTTTTCATTTTTGAACACTGTAAACCATTTTTCGAATTTGAGTATCTAATTCTCAAATCAACTGTCTTAGCCTAAGCGTTGTTGAAACTTTGCTAGGACTTTACTGGGACCTGCTGAGACCTGATTGGGACCATGCCAGGACTCGACCGGGATCTCCAGAACTTGACCAAGACCCCTACAAGACTCAATTGGGAACTTGTCAATCAAGACTTAGTCGAAACTTGGTTGAGACCCTGTCAAGAACTGGCCGAGCCACCGCTGGGACTGTCAAGATCTAATTAGGCCACTACCAAGGGCGGACCCAAAGCTAAGGCCAAATTTTTCAAAAATTGCCTTAAAGTATACGTATTTATAAATTTATTCCTTCAAAATTATACTTTTATCCCCCAAAATAATATTTGCATCCCTCTTTATTTTTTTTTTTTTTAATTTTTCCCTCTTTTCCAACATTTTTTTTTAAAAAAACCCATCAAAT